>VXBT01001889.1:155984-308814 GCA_013400235.1 Oriolus oriolus
CCTGCTGGCCACACTCTTCCCAGTGCACCCCGGGATCCCTTTGGCTCTCCTGGCCACAAGAGCACTGCTGGCTCATGGCCAACTTGTCATCCACAAGTACTCCCAGTCCTCCTCAGCAGAGCTGCTGTCCAGGTGGTCAGTCCCTAGTCTGTGCTGGTACTTGGGGTTACTCCTCCCCAGGTGCAGGACCCTGCACTTGTCCTTGTTGAACCTCATTAGGTTTCTCTCTGTCCAGCTCTCCAGCCTATCAGGGTCCCACAGAATGGCAGCAGAGCCTTCAGTATCAGCCAGTCCTCCCGCTTTTGTCCCATCAGCAAACTTGCTTAGGGTGCTCCCTATCCCTTCATCCAATTTGCTGATAAATTGAATAAGACTGGACCCAGTGTTAATCCCTGGGGAATGCCACTGACTACAGGCCTCCAACTGGATTCTACCCCACTCATTGCAACCCTCTGAACTCTGCTGTTCAGCCAGTTCTTGATCTACCTCACTCTCCATTTATCCAACTCACATTTTCTGAGCTTACTTACAAGGATGTTATGGGAGAAAGTGTCAAAAGCCTTTCTGAAGTCAAGGTAGATGATGTCCGTATAAAAGTTCCCATTTTTCTTTTCAGTCTTTTTCACAGGAAACTTGCAAGCATAACTCAGCAGTTTCTGGAAATGGCATTGTGGAAAACAAGTTTCTTTGAAATAGGTTGGGTTGTTTGTTTTGTTTTGTTTTAATAACACAGTTGTGAGCTTTACTTTCTTACAAGTTTGTGGGAAGACTACTGCTCTGCTGCAAAGTCTGTAGTTCTGGTATGTGGCCAAACGTGCCTGTGTTGGACTTCAGCTTCACTTTGTTTTCCCTCTAGAGATGCTTTTTCGTTTTTCCCTATATGATCTCTGTAGAAATCATACGCACCGGTGGTGCTTTCTCATGTTTCACACTGGATTTTATGAAGCTCTTTTCTCTTATGAGCACCATGCTGCATAAAGGACACAGCAGAACAAATGTATTGTGCTGGTTGGTGACCAGCAGCGAGCATTCAGCTAACAGTCTCTGAAAGGACACAGCAGGAACAGGTATTTGTTTGTCATGTTGCTGTGGCACTATTGTACTTTGACACTCACTGTAAAACACAGGAGCAGGTATTAGCATTATGGAGTTGTTCTTATCGCTCACCCAAAAATTCAGTCACAACGTATGTAAGAACCAGACCAAGTGAAAGAGAAGGCAGATCTGCAAATGCTCAAAAGATAGTTGGCCCTATGCACTGGTAGTGGATGGACTGACAAGAGTTCATTCATGACTGAATCAGTTCATTTGGGAGAAGATTTTTTTTAATTGTGGTTTATGACTGTGGAATGGCTTTTAAGAAGACAGGGGTGTCAGTCCAGAAGTGGTATCAATGAAAAGAATACAAAAATAGTGGAATGGTAGAAGAGGCAGGTGGAGAATTAAATGCCTGACTTCAGAGCCCATATATACACATATGTGGTAATTGGTGATCTCATATTATGCATATATTTGTTAACATTTGAAGGATTGGGGAATATATAGAATCTGGACCACTGCAGCTTGACTGCCACTTGATTATTAGTACCTGTTTGGAGCATATGTATAATTCTTTTTTTCTTTTAGTGACGGTAAGGTGGTGAGTAGTGGGGGTGGGTTTACACACCAGAATTCACCTGTTCAGCAATTATCATATACTTGAGTATATGATATACTGATGTGCTATGTCAATTAATGTTAAAACATATAAATTCCTGTAAAATTAAAGTACATTAATTGATTCTAGTAGGAATGTTTGGTGCCTACGAAGAACTCTGCCCAAACATGTAAAATAGCAGATATTATACGATAAGTTTTGGGCAGGAAGTGACGCCAGTTATTTTTCTCGCAGAATGTCGGCGATCGAAATAGGGACCCGGCCTGGCAGGGAGAACTGAATCCTATTTATTCAAAGAACAAGCTGGTTTTATACACTCACATGACCTATCACACATTGCCATGTCAGCAGCACACCCTCTGTAATGTCTCTGTATTGGGTGACTCGCCTGTTAGCTCTTGGCAGCCTCCTCCCACCAGGGTCTGGGGGAGACAAGCTTCTTTGTGCTACCATGTGCTTCTTTGTGCTGCCACGTGCTTCTGCAGGCACATCTCACAGCCTGCAGCCCAACTCCATTTTATCTCCCCCACAGCAGAACAGTTTTGCTTGGTTGCATTTTAAATTTAAAAACAAAATTGTAGTTTTGGCTGTGGGAATGTAATACTATATTAACATCTTTTATTTGTCAGACAGTATGGACAGGGAAATATTATAGTATGTCCTGAACACCAAGGGGAAAACATACCTGAGATCTTATATGCTAATTCTGTTGAATCTAGTACCCCTTCTTTTTTTCTAGTTTTTGAGCAGTTTGATTACCTGATATTAATTCAAGTTAAAAGATGATAGGGGTAACAAAAACTTCGTAAGAATGTTGGTTTCATTGTATATGACAATTCTTGTATTTCATGTAATGTTATTTTCCAGAAATGAGCAGTGAAAGATGTTTGAAAGAAAGCTGCAAAACCCCATGAGGCCCTTAGTTCTGTAATATTGGACCACAGGGAGAAATTTGTTTCTAACCTATAATTTTCACCCTCCTGAATGTGACTGCAGATACTGCTCTTACTCATCTAAAGTGTCATTGCAGTACCTCCTAGGGACAAGAACAGTACTTCAAAAACATTCACCTAGGGCTTCAACAGTTAATGACTGTTGTCTGAAAGAGGAGTGGGAAATGGGCATTTATCTCTTTGCCTAGAGCAGCAAGTTACCCTACCTCTAGGATGGGTGCTGTGAGTCCCACTGTAGAGGAGGATTAGTGCCAGTACATTATTTTTCTGTGTGAAACAGCTGTGATTAATCTCCTCCTAAAATCTGACTGAGAGCTAACAAAAATAAAACTAAAACATCTGTGCCAGCTATGCACAGCTGTGTCCGCCTCTGTGGATAGTTCTGCAGCACATTTGCTACCAAAGCTGCCCATTTTCTTGTGCCCTATCAATTCGTAGATGGCAACAGGAGAATTAAAAGTATAATTTGGAGAATCATTTAATTTCATAATTTTATTACATCTTTCCTGATTCCAGTGATTCTTCTTCCTTTCCTAGTTTTCCATGCTCTGTTTTTAGCAAAATACTTCCAGGCAACCTTGTCAGTAAATAAATAAGTGAAAGTGTTGATAAGAGCAAAGAAGCTGTCCTATCACTCCTGCACTCCTCCTTCCATTCGTCACAGTATTACTCAGAAATTACTTCTACTGAGCCATGTTCAGTCAAGCAGCTGAATGTACTTGATAAGAACTTCGAATATTCTCATTTCCTGTTCTTTTGGACCTGGTTATATGTTTCCTGTCGATATCCATGCACCCAGTGATCTTTTAATCAGATGTAAATCTGGACCGGGACACCCGGTCTGAAGTCCTTATTACTTGCACTGCTTTCAATCCCCAGCTTTGAATTGTTTACCTTTGCTGCTTTATCATCACTTTTGTAGTGTTGAAATTCCCTCTGCAGTATAAGCCAGAGGTATGACCATCATAACAAACCTTTAGCAGGTGCCCTATTTTATATTCCACCGTTTTTTCCGGTTCAATCACATATGATATGCACATCAAACATTTCTCATTTTCTGATAGTATGTAGTAATACCTACTTAATATCCAGATTAATTCTCCACATTAATCCTCCCACCAGTCATATTAATGCATGGATATCTGTATCATTTGTGCTACCCCTTTTTACTACACTTGTGGCAGATTTTGAATCATAGGGAAAGGAAAACCAAAAATTAACACTTAAAGAAGACCCAGGAATATGGAAATTATGTCCTCAGTGTCGTCTTTAACCTTTGATACAAGCAGAAATAGTAGGTTTTATTTGCTAGTAAGTCCTTTAGTCTATGTTAGATAAAAGCTTCAGCAGGGACTTCCTCACTTAGTCTAGGACCATTTGTGAAAGACCTACTACATGTCTGCTGTGGACATTCTCCTTGATTCCCTATGAGTTTTTTCTAATTTATTTAATTTAGAACTGATCTTTAAGATTTCCTAGATCAGTATTGCACTAGAATCATATTTAGAGTATATTTTATTGAAATTATTTCCAGGAAATAAGAAAAAAAATTACCTTTATAAGTCTGAAGGAAAAAAAATTTGAAGCTTATTAATGGGCAGAAATATGAAAATTCACATAGGCTGGCCATGAATAAGTTCTAAGGTAGAACTTAGGAGCCACCAGTCATGAGAGGAGAGCTTCTGAGTAAGAATGGTGCTGGGGAATCCTGCCCCACCCTCAACTAATTGTAAATATCAGATTGATTACTGGTGGGATAATATAATGTGTTTTATACAATAAAAGATGGATTTGGACTGCCTTCTAAAGTCATCTTAACTGTCTAGAAAGCCCAGATGAATAAATTAGATGCTGTACAGGGAGTCATTGTATGACTTAACTAATTAGCTCTGTGTTGATAAAGATCCTTTTCGTGGTTTGCTTTGTGCTCTTCTGAGCAACACGAAAGTGTCATTAAATCCATGAACCTAGGGTTCCAGGAGCAGTCACACAGAGTTGGTGTGCCCTGCTGTGGATGGACTGTGTTAAGAAACAATCTCTGTGCTGAGATGGAATTCCTCCATTTCCACTCTTTTGAGAAAGCCCAAAGAACACCTGCAATCTCTTTTTGTATGGTGCTAACATACAGCTGTACTGAAAATTAATATGAAGAGAAGGTGAAAAGGAGTTGTTTTAGGTCAGTGAAATAAAGAGTAATTGTATAGCAAGGATGACCTGAAATATGTAATATGTGAATTATTCTGACTCCTGATTTTTGCTGCCCACTAAAATTACCCTGGAAAAAAGTTGTTAAAGGACTCATATATAGAGGTCATGCATGCAAGAATGCACTTCAGTCTCGCACTTCTGTTCACTCATAACACAAGTTGCATCTTCTAATAGCTCAAATAAGTAACTCACTTTAGCAAAGTTGAAAGTATTTGTGTTGCTAGAAAGTGGAGTTTTGAGTGAGTCATTTAATCATGTCTATATTCTTATGAAACTTTCCAAGTAAAGAGAAAATTAAATCATTTTTGATTACATATTCAATGTTATACACATCTTCTTTGATAATGTCCTCAAAACATCATATTTTAATATAATTAAAAAGCATTATCCTTTCCCTATTTATATTTTCGTATCAAACTGTTACAGACACAGATTTCTCTGTGTTTTAACAAACTCTTGAAAAGTTGCCAAAGCCTGAGCAAACAGAATTAAAATATGCTGATTATAAACTTAATCCAAACCAAATTTATAGATTAAAAAATAAGGTAAGCTTCTGCTATTATCACTACTTCTTGGTATTATTCCTCATGTATTTGGTTTGATTCCATTTATCCTTGTAAAAGTTTTCATGATCAAATTTAGTAGGAGTTACAGGGGTTATACGTTTACGGTATCAGACCAGCTCTGATTCCTACCATATATTCAATAAGTTTTTAAGTGTAGCTGCAAGCACCATGTGTTTGTAAAATTTATTTATTTTTTTTTAGTTAGATTGGAGAAAATTATTGAGATTAGCTTTGAAAAAGTAATTTCAGTGCTTCTTCTTTTCACTTTAATTAACACCAGTTAATGTTCTGAACTGTTTATGGTATACAAAATAAACATATAATGAAGACCTCTGGATGACAGAAGAACAAAAAAAGGATGATGTAACAGAATCTTTAACTAAAAAAACAACTTCTAGCTCAATTTCTGTTTGAGTAGTTGTCTTGTGTTTACCTCCAAATTGCATCGCTATGCAATTTGGCAAGTTCATGTGAAAAAGAGGCATATTTTGTAAAGTGATTGAAATAATATTAAAAATTATTAAATAACCATGAGAAGGATCTCTTCATAGACAGTTTAATATAATTTTCTCTCATCATTTTTAAAAGGCCAGCTTTCAGGAGCCAAAATTTCACATTTCTGGAACATGATTTCAAGCACAAGTAATACAAAAATTTCCCCCCTCATTGGTGTAGAATTTATGAGTTTGTTTATAATATTTCAGTTTTGGTGAATTACCTATTTGTCCTTAATAATAGATGCATTGGTTCATTTTATGTTTCCCAACAACTGGGTTATTTACTTGTACTATTATAGGGAGAACTAGAATAGAGAGAACTAGTTCAATGCTCAAATTATTTGAGAATGCCAAAAGTTGTTTAACTTGTAGTAAGCACAGGGGACTTTTAGCACATTACTGTTAGAAAGGGAAAAATAGAGTAAAACCTGTGTGAGTCTGCAGGGAGATGAAGAACTCAAAGGCTTAAGACTTCATTTGATTAAGAAAAGTCAGAAGGAAGACTGTCTTGGAAATGTAGAAGTTGATGGACCTCACGAGGCCACTTAATCAAACCTATCATCCATGGCAGGATCAAATATGCTGAAATTAATCCAGACTGATATTTGTCTAGCTTGTTCCTAAAAACCTCTGAGGATGGAGATACTGTCTCTTCCAAGCAGTCTGTTCCATGGAATATCTGTTCTTTACTATGAAAAAGGATGTCTTGTGTCTTCTGCTCTGGTAGGCAAGCTGATGTTTTTAAGTCTTTCTGCCTGTGGACATAAAGAGCAGATGGTCACTGTGTTCTTCTGACTGTTTGCCTATTGGAAACCCTCCATTATATCCCCTTTATCTCTTTTCTAATTTGAACAAAGTTAATCCCTTCAGTCTCTCTATATAACTCATGTTTACCAAAAGAATTAATGCTCTGTTGTTTTCCTTTGAAAAAGCTCATTTAGCCATATTTTCCTTAAACTGGGGTGCTCAAAACTAGGCTGAGTTTTCTTCAGCAGTGGATAGAGCACAACAATTGCCCTTGGTGTGTTACATGTGTCACATACATGCTGCATTGAAGTATGTCTCAACTTGCTCTCTTGCTCTGTATAAATTGTGGTTAGTTTTTACTTATTTAAGGAGGGACTTGATTTTTTTATTTGTGCCTTAGTATGGCCTAATAACTTATTCTGCGTTTTTTTCCTTTTGTCTGGTTCATTTGTCGGATATCTCTTCAAGTCTGATCCTCTGTTTGTTATCTTTCCAAGACTAGTGCTAGAGGTGAAAGGTATGTTCTCTAGTCAGTCCTACAGGATGCTGTAAACTTTGGATAGATGAAGATTCAAGGACTGATACTGATAAATACTCAGTAAATATTTATCATGACAGAAATTTTGCGTGGACTGTGTTTTCCCATATCGCTTTTGAGACTGTTGTTGAGAACGCTATCGTGAAAATACCTAATTTTTAAGGTACCCAGACTAAATTGTGAATCCAGAAGGCAATATTTTCTGGCAGCAAGTTTGTACAACTTCAGTCAATTTTTAAAATTTATGACATACTAGATAGGTACCATGGCTAAGCAGCACCTGACTTCAGGGCTAAATAAAAAGCAAAACACAGAAGAAAACGACCATATAATTTATTTTCAAGGAATGAAAATAAACCACAGGAGTAGGAGTTGAAACAATGAATGTTGAGATTCCATCCTAAATGAGACCAAGGAAACGCTGTTGCTGGGTTGTTTAGATAGCTTGCTGGCTTCCTCTGATTGTGGCCATGTCCTAGGATTCTGTGTTTACTGTTGTATCCTTGGAGATTCACATCCTTGACAAGATCACAAAGGATGCTAAGCTTCTTTCTTTGCCTGACTGCAAGAAAAAAGATGCATAAAGAAATATATATAAGAATATATAAAGAAAACGTGGGGTTTCTTTATGACAGCCTGTTAATGACATCCACCAAAAGATTACTTACCCATCAGTGGTAGTTAGAATAAAATGGTGTAAAAAACCAAACCAAAAAACCAAAAGCAAGGGTAAAGATCACCAGAGTGATGTCATGGTCACCACACAGTTTCCACATCTATGCCTATATAAACCTACAGGGCTGCATAAACTTGTGAATCAGTTGAGTTTCCGGTCTTCTCATTCAGAAAACCATAGCTACAGCATGAGGAAAAGTTTGGTTAAATAATATGCTGAGTAATTAGTTTGAGAATCTGTCTCAAACTACTTCAGCAGTCCATATACATTGAACCTGGTAGTATTTTTCTTAAAAGTAGGACGTGCCACTTGGTCTAACTGCCACAGTACCTAATCTTATGCCTTCTGAAAAGATGCCTTTCTTCTTGACATGGGTCTAGAAAAGAGGAATGCCAGCTAATATAGTCTGTCATTAGCTCTTTCTGTCCTAGAAGACTCTGAGAGATTTATCATATGTATTTTTATACTCTTATGCTTTAAAAATATGTTGCAAATTTTGTTTAACTGTATTTGAGATCATTTTTCTCATCCTTCCTCAGTAGTTGAATTTGAGCACATAAACTGCTTGTCCAAACAGAGGACAGTAAGGATGAAGGAGAACTGTCCCACTGAAATATCTGTAAGTCTCTTTATAGGTATGGAATGCAAAATGCTGTAGTATTATATGAAGAATTTCCTACTGCTCATTTTGACTTTATTCAATTGATCTGTCTTTCCTGAACTCATGGCAGTAAAGTATAACACCCACCCACTTAACCAGATATTCAAATGTGCGATTACACAAAGGGAAGGCTAATTGTGCTTATTTTTCCTAGTGTTACCAGCCTCACTCAGTTTTTATAGCATAGAACGCATTAAGGAAGTAAAAAAAAAAAGAAACATGTCTGTGGCCCAATTAGCTACCGCATTATTATTTATAGACTTATCTAGTGCCATTTACAGGATACAAAGAGTTGAACAATAAAATAGTGCCACTGTGATTATATTACACCATAAAATAAAGCATGCCAGCCTGTTAAAGGCTAAATCGGTGTGAATCTCATGCATCATCAGCTCCTTTCTAAATATTTTTTGTCCCTATGATGTGGCTCTGATGATGGATAATTTATATTCTACTTTCATTTTCTGTCCTTAAGTGGTTTCAAATTCCAGATACGATCATCATGTTCCACAAATCACTGATGAAATTCACAATCTGTTAAATACAGACTCTGTATGCTTTCACAGAAGACTCAAATTGCACTAATTACCTTGCAGTCCCTGCTTTATAAGATTTAGGGTAGTATTTGTAAATGGCTTATGCAAAATTAATCATACCTTGCAAACTGCATCAAGAGAATCATTCACAGAAATGCAGCTTAAACCATTGGATGAAGTATTGGTTACAAGACAAGAGAAAAAGACTGGTGCAAAATGCTCCTTGCTATTGCTCTTCTGCATGTTATCATATAAACAATGTCACGTCCCTAAGTTGATCTATTTTTTTAGCCATTTTTTACATTATATAGATTTTGGAGAAAGAATGTTTTTCTTCACTACCTAGAGAAACTGAGCCTTGGTGTTAGTGCAAATTATTAGGCACAACTGCAATGCAAATAGTAAGTCATATTTGCCATCCAGAGTTCATTAATGGAAGTAATTTATCATTCAGGGTTTACCTGATGTTGCGTCCTAAAGGCACCTAAAGCAAGTGTGGTGTTATAACTAAAGGAATATGTAAGTTCATGGCTAGGATACCTCACTGGAGAGGAATGGGAATTCAATGCAAATAGATGGAAATAATAGGGTGGTTTCATTCTTCCGGTCATGCAGCTGTGAAAAATCCTGCTGCAACACCCTAAGTTTGATTCTCTAGTAGCAGCAAGGGACAGAGTACTCCCAAATTGCAAATTTGAGTAAAAAGCAGGCAAAATCTCAGGAAAAGGGCCATGTATAAACTTGACATGAACTCTTACAGCTTCTGTCACTCTGCTGGTATCACATCCATTTCCCTGCGATCTAGTTTTACCAGCCAGTCTTCAGGAATGTGCTTCAGTCTTGACCAGATGCTCTGTAACATATTTTGGCAGCATTTTCTGTGTTAAATGGAAGAAGGGACTATGCAGCTGCTTTTCAGTGGTGTGCAGAGAGCACAAATATCTTTGCATCCTCACATTGTTTTTCAGCACCAAGGTATTCACTGATATTTGTGTATAGTGAGGGAAAAAAAGAAACCTTACAGTGTTTCATGTAGTAATACTAGAAACCACTAACAATTCTCTTTGGCACTACTAAGTACAGAAGGATCAGAGTTTCTTATAGAGCAGCCGTATTTGTTCCCTGTATAGAGTTTATGTTTGAAAATGTAGGGCTGGTAAAGGGACTGACATGAGCATCCTCAGAAAGTACAAGAAACTCATTTTGTGCAAGGAAAGCCAGGAATTCAGCCCTCAAAATCCTTGAAAATGGATTATTTGAGCCCTATCAAGACCAGGACATTGAAAATCATCAACTGATTTCTGAAAAAAAAAAAAAAAAGCTTTTCATAGTTGACAACAGTGAAAAACAGTCAATGTATTGTTTATTAGTCCAGGCAACTGTCTTCTTCTGTGATGTCTTACCCTTGTTTAAAAATCTGCAGAAGTGATAAAATATTCATCTTATTATGCAGTATTAGTAAAATGTTTGGCAGTTTATTTCTTTAAAATTCTGGGTGTGACTGTGAGAGAAAAGTTGAGACCAACACCTTTTTAGATTAGACACTTTCTAGGTTATACTTTCCTGGTATAACAACTTGCTGGCAAAGCATCACAGTGTCAGTAACTTTTTTTTGTTAAAAGCTCTTCTCTTACGCTTGAAATAATTCATGGGTGCTCAGGTTTGCTCTATTAGATTTAGGCTGAAGTAGATAAATTATGAAGTATCATCTATGATCTGTTTCTACCAGAAATTAAAAAATGCATATTTTGTTGAGCAAATTGGGTCATTAAATATGGAAAAAGGTCACAGAGTTACCTGATCTCCATATGTAGATAAATGAGTGCACATTTGGACTAGATTATTTTAATAGTAACCTAAATGCTTGCCCATGTTCATATTAAATATGTACAAACATGTTTTCAAGACAAAGGCATGAATATATATTTGTATATTTTGGAATTTTTCATGAAGACAATTGTACAGACTGCAAAATAATAGACCTCCTTATTAAAATAATAAATGTCATACATTAGTGAATTCTTAATAGATTTCCCTCCCCCTCTTCCATTGGTTGGGTAATTAATTGCACTATTTGTTCAAAATAGTGTATCTTAGTCCTTCTGCTGTTTGATCATTGAGTAGCAGAGATAACCAGGGAAGTAAAGATTCAGTGTTTTGAGCATCAGAAAATTATTTTCGGTATTTTTAACATGTGCTTCTGTAGTTTTCATTAGAAGAGAATTCCATATTCTTTGTGTGATATTTCTACCGTGAAAATTGAGCATCCTTTTGGGATAAATGTGTCAAGAGAAACGCACATCACAAAAATAAATGGAATAATTGCAAGCAAACAATTTTCAGCTTGTGTTCTCAGGACTCTGACTTTTATTGATGTTTCACTCACTCTGGGAATCTCTCCTGATAATGTAATCTTGAAAACAGTTTCATTCTTCTCTGACCTTTGTATTCAGAAACATTTGTTGAAGTGGTTTTGCATGTATTTTTTCCTCCCCTAAGGTATTGCAGGAAATTCTGATCAGAGACAGTTTCACTTAAGTGTAAAATGTCTCTGCACAAGATCACAGGTTTAAAGGAGGCACACAGATACTTCTTTCACATTTTCTGTATAACTCCCTCAGTTTCATCATTGTGGCATTTTGTGTCTGTCTATCTCCATAGCTTAAGAAATATAACAGCAACAAGCATGCACCATCAAAGAAAGGATATTTAAATTTAATTTCTCTCCAGCATGGGGCTTGACTGGACTGCCTTGCTATCTTTCATGTTTGGATCAGTGTATCTGTGTTCCAGCCCCTCAAGCCCAGTTTGCATTATATCACCAGAAAAATTTGAGGCTGATTTTACTTGCTCTTTGTTGACTCTGAGGTCTGAAAAGATAAGCTCAGTACTTGTTGGAAAGAAGGAATAACAAACAATTGCTTTTGTACCGTATTTTTGGGCTGCAGGGCCCAGGGTCGCTTTTGTGCCGCTGTGATTCTGGAAGCTGCTTCACCCTGTGCCCTTTTGCCATGGTCTGTCTGCACACTGGGTCTGCAGCATCCTCACACTGCTGGGCCTGAGACAGGAGCTGAGATGTCCAGCTGACTCTTCCATTGTACTTGAGGTAGTGCATCAGCTCTCTGACTTTTTTTTCTTTCGACCTTGCTTTTTCTGACAGTAGCTTGGTCTGAGCTGTATACTAGTAATGCCACCTTAGGGTATAAATCAGTTTACCCTTTCCACATCACTTCATCCAAAATGCCAAACAGTAAAAAAGCAGGTCTCAAAACTGGTTGCATAGCACTGACATCTAAATAGAAAAACTCTTTTTTTCATGTCAAGATGACTAAGACCTTTTCCCTCTATTATAAAATATACAATAATAGCTTTGTGGCAGCTGAAATGGCTTCTCACATTAATTAATGAGAATAAAGCAGCTATTTTAGCAGAGGAAAGAAAGTGTGAGTTAGCATGTTGCTTAGTTATCCTTTACAAGTGTTTCCCAATACCAAGCTTTGAGAACAAGCTGTTGTATGTAAAAGTTTAAAAACCTTACTAACAAGGATAATCAAGCTTTTTAATGACAAAGTCTTTGCAGAGTCACAGTGCAAAATTGTGATTATGATTAATTTCCTTAGGGGATGCATGACTGACAGCAGCTGAAGCTGGCTATCACAGAGTCATAAATTGAGATATGGTTAAGTTTTGCTGTTTGCACAGCAGCAAGAAATACAGACTGGCATGTTGAAGTGCACAGGGCATACTATATCTTTTAGCAGAGCAGGATTAAACCTTCAGTACTTTTGCCCCAAACTCTTTCTGACCTTTTTCTGTGCTCTCTAGTGCATTTGACATTCCAGAGGAAGGCACAAACCAGCACAGCAAGCACTTTCAAGGTTTCCTGCTAGGAAGATTGTACAAGTTATCCTGAATCCCAGTTGACATTATGTTCTGCCATTTGCATTTGTTGTCTCAGGAGCATTAAATCTGTGGCCGAGTCTAACTAGACTTTTCAGTCTCTACTTTCATGTAAGGGCAACCTGTAGCTAATGGTCCTTTTTAGCCTCACCTTGTCAAGCTACTGTCACAGGAGATATGGCCACAATGATTCTGAAGTGCTGGACTGTCCAGAAGTTCACCGCTGTTTGTGGTGCTTGGCCTTTTGGCACTCGTCTGAAAAGTCTTACAGCTTCTTTAATCTACAGCTGTAAGAACAGGACTGAAGCATCCTGCACACCATGAAAGCAAGTCCCCTCTCCACAGTTTTAGTTCTTGTGCTTGGTATGGTTTGAGCTTGGAAATCAAATGTAGGATGTTCTAAAGAAAGATGTCTATCATCACCCGTAATCCAAACTTCCAGGATTTTTAAAATAATTCCTAAATCTTTGTATGAGTTCTACAGAATGAAATGTCTTTTTAAAGAATGTTTAGAGACAAGCCCATCTACAAAAAGGACTTGCCTAAAAACTACTTTTCTTTAAAAAAGAAAAAGATGCAAGAAATAAAAAACAGGAAAGAGTTTCATTTGACAGTTACAAATCTCTACCTCTTCTAATAATAATAATTCCTTGATCTTCGCGTCCATGTTCTTCCTTACATTCTATTCACTGTAAGCTAGAGATGATCTTATAATGAATTTTTGAAGGTAGATTTGTTTGTTTGTTCTTTAAATTATGTACCAGGCTTCATTAACTGTCAGTGGGATCTGTGATCATAAACGACTTGAACATTTTGAAAATCCTGTCCTCAGTCATCATCACGGCCATGTTGCCATTTCAGTAGTCCTTCAGTCTTTGCAGCATTAGGAAACAACCTGCTTGACAAAGAGGTGTCAGCCCACAGCAGGATAGCTAGCCTGTTGTGGCATAGCAGCTGTCAGGAGAAAAGAAAAAGAGCTTCAGTCTTTCTTTTCCTTATCACAGGTGACAGCTGAGGGAAATAGAGCTAGATTTTAATACTGGAACCAGTTTTTATTTTGGAAAACCATTTTTTTTCTTTTCTTTTTGTTTTTCCTAGTGTATTAGGTTATACTGTGCCAAAAATGTTAGAGTCATCCCATGGAAGAGTACACTGTTAAATCTTTTGTTTTTTCTTTATGCATATAAGCTTTATCAGAATTTTCTCTTTCTTAAAGAGTTTAACCTCCAGTTAGTGTGCAACAATAAAATTATTATAAAGACTGGTGTACACACTAGTAATTTTATGGGGTTTTCCTTCTCTTTGAGATGTAAAACTAGCAGAAAAAAGTTTTGTAGTGAAGTTGTCTACTGTCAAAAAGGGTTCTTTATCAATATCAATTCTCTGTTTAGACAATAAAATGAAGACTGAGGTGCTTGGGAAATTTCTTGCAGAAGTGAAACATTCAAGCTGACTTGCGTGGCTAATCTAGACAAAAAAACAAGCCTAAGCTTAGTTAACTGAAAGGCACGACTAAGCAATTACCCACACTGTATAATGCTGTTTCCATGCAGCCACCCACACGTTCTGCTGATCCCAATTACAATAATGATGCTGTTCTGTCGCCTTTTGAAAGGAGTAAAGAGAAGACTTTTAGAAGTATGGCCTTGTGGTACCCACCTCATCAGAAAAATAACATGCTGCTCAAAAAACCCTTATGTCAAGGTCCTTGAATCATAAAAACATCATCTGAATTGTGATGGACAGGAACAATTATGTGTGATGTAGTAGGCAGGCACCTTGTAGGAAAACTGCCAGGGTTACTTTCAACTCTTTGCAATACTTAAAACAATTACTTAATAGACAGAAAGTGAATAGCCACAGTGATTAAGTAACTGTTCAATAAATTATGTAGCTGTGTTTTAGACTAGATAGTCAGTCTCTTAATCCTTTTCTGTACTAACGTGCTGGAGATGGTACAGGGATTTCAGATGACTTTAGGAGTAACGGTAAGCAGAAAAATGTCTAACTTGGTAGCCACCGGATTTCTGGTCGATTCAGGTGCTATTCAAAAAGATATTGCAAAGTTAAATGCTTATCACAGTCTGGGATCCAATGATCCAGGGTTTGAGCTGTGTTTAGTAAGTTGAAACTAAATATTAGGGGGAGGTCTTGTTATCCAGTGTTTTAACAGGGGAAATACAGTCATGTTTATTGAATCAGGTAGTGAAGGTATCAGAAGGCTTGGAAGTCAGTACTGTAACTTAAAATTAGGCATTCTTCCATTTGTAAAGCCACACAGTAGAAGGATTTGGAAAGTACCTGTTGAAAATATTTTTATTTAGATGGTAATGCTGAGCAATTAATAAAACTTGTCAAAGCAGAATATATCTTCAGTTATGACAGCTTAGGAGGAATGTAAGTCTCTAACCCAATGTAATGGTTATAATCAGTTTTTGAAACACTGGAATATGCATCATGGGTGTTAGTCTCCAGGTGTACATTTATAAATCTGTCTGTGGCAATTATAAAGAAATATCATCAGAGTGTGATCTAGATTTGTTTCTTTGAGAAATTTTGTGAAAAAAAACATGTATAGCCCTCATGACATTACTGTGCCTTTTGTCGTATTTAGAGTTCTCAATGCATATAGTGCCTCCTTTTAGTTTCAGCCCAGAATATAGGCTTATTTCACATTAGAATGGTCCAATCTGCATGGCATTAATAAGACAAATCTGAGTTGGCATTATTTAGGTCCTAGATCTCATGGAAATATTCTTTCATGTAGTTCAAAATACATGAATCACTGTCATTGGTTTGTGAGTTTGAACAATTTGAGAGAAGTTAGCTATTATTTTGAAAACCTGTTTCTTCTTCCTTATGCAGGGTTAAAATAAGGAAAAGTACTGAAAGTAGTGGGTGTCACATAAGGATCAACTTGTAAATGAAAGGAGTCAAGCCTCAGGGCTTTACCCTTAAACCTTCCCTTAAATACGTTCATTGTAAAATTTTTTCTGTAAACTGTAGGCAGCCTACTTGGAAAATTATTTCCTGCAACACTTAGCCTTTCAAGGACTATGTCATGATGCTACCTGCAACGAACACTGTAGTCTCTGGATAAATAGAAATCTATCCTAGGATGGTGATTTACAGTCTTGACAGAACTCTGTGGGATATATATTAACCTGACTATCCATTAAGTGCCTTCCTGCCTTGAAAAGACCTGTTTTTAAGAGATTCCTTAACTCTCACTGGTTTAGAATGATGGAAATTAGCACAGCTACTAGCAGATGTTAATCATGGAGCTTAATGCACTGCTGGAGGGCATTTGCATTATGGTGGTGAGCATGGTGTAAGTACCTGTACAGAACAGATTAGACCATGTTGTCCTGTGTGTTTTCAACAGATGCCACACTCTCCACTCCAGAGAATCTGCTTGCAATGCAGCCATAACTACTTTTATTCTGGTTCAGTGTCAGTGTTTTAGTCTACCCTAACTTCATGAAAACTTTCAGCTGGCTTTCTTGTTCTGGGCTGCTTCCTGTTTCTCTTCCTCAGCACCTTTATCCTCTAAGCTCTCGTGAGAGCCCTCACTCAGCTCTGCTGTCACTCACCTCATTTTTTTAGTGGCTGTGCTTGAAAATTCTCTTGTGCAAGTCCTCTATTTTAGCATGCTTTAAGATTTTAATCTTGACCACTTTTATTGCCTCGTCTTCTACTTTTACAACTAGGGTGATTATTTCTTTGCTAATTATTTCTATACCTGTTTCTTCATTCTGTCTCCCATGGGAAAAGCCCACAGTGCCTTCCCTAGCTCACCTGGAAATTTTCTTTTTCTCATATGTAACATAGATCAAAATTAATGTAGATTTTTGCTTTCCAAATTGTCCACTTGGTATCCACTCACCAGTTTTGCCAACAGAGATTCCACTCCACCACCCAGTACCTGAATCAGTCAGCCTGGGAGACTTGCCCAAAGCTGGAGTTAAAGTCAAAAATGTCAGAAGTTCCACTAAGGAAACTGTAATAAGGAAATTCAGTACTCTGAAAAGGGAAGCCTTACACATAGGTAGCTTTATTTTTTCAAATAATTTTTAAAAATAAACGATCCCACTGAGCACTGTCTGTGTGGGTTCCAGGTCTTGAGAGCTGCAGCTGGCCCACCCCAAATTTCTACCTACCCAGACCTGCTTTTCTCACAAGACAGAACTTGAGTTTTGCTGATTTTTATTTTCTGTATTCTGTTACACACAAAAATTGAAAATTTGGTAATTTTCTAAATTCCAAATATTTTACTCTATTTATGGGACTATTCCACCCTAATTAAGATCTAGTCCTTTCTCTCATTCTTCCTCATTAGAGAAAACATCTGTCAGCACCTTTCTATTTTATTTTCTGAATCAGTGACATGTTCAAAATATTTCCAGTGCTAGCAACTGTGATCTCCTTCTCTCTAACTTACTTATTATTTCCTTAATAGGAAATATTTCCAAAGTATTGCTCATAAGTAGTCCTCCTCTCCTAGCATTCTGTTGGGCAATGTGTTTAAGGTCTCAAAATTAAACCTAAGCTATATACAGTTGTCAAAGAAGCTAGATCAAGTATTTTACAGTAACATATTGTGTTGGTATTAGAGGAAATGGTTTTCATTTAAGTTCTAAATATATCGATGTAATTGTGAGAATAGATTGCAGATGCTGCAGGATTGCCTTATCCATGCGTTTACAAAGTCAAAGCATGGTGAAGACCATATAGTATGAATGTCTGCTTATTTTCCCTGTAATTCTGATTATGCTTATTATTCTGAATTTTCATTTTGTCACTTAAAGTGTCATTGATCATTGTGATCAAGTCCTTCATACTGGTGAATTACAGCCAATGAAAAGCAGATATGGTGAGTTCCAGTGAACTGCAAACCAATTAGCTCCAGACATGGAATTTTCATAATTCAGACTAATTTTTATTTTCCTCCATGGCTGTTACATGTAACAGTATTGATAGAGAGGGGGGAAATGCACATGCTCTCACTCTCTATTTATCTCACTTTTATTTTCTTTTTTTTCCCTGGTTTGCACTTATCTACTATTTATGTTATGAAAGTACTGAAGTATGTATATCTCTTTTTTTTAGTGTCAGGTTATGCCTCAAGTGAAGAATTAGACTAGGCTTTTTCCCAGGTATAGTGTGTCCACGTTCAAAATGCTTTTAGCTGGTATGACCTGGAGTGTTGAACAGCCAGATGGGTAATTTCTCATTCGCTTGGAGTGAGGACCTGCACAATTTATATCCAGGGCGGTAACTAAACCGCTCAAGGTCTGGTAGTTCCCAAGTGACCTCCTTCACTTCTTCATGTGCATAGAGAGGGGAGTTCAGTGTGCTGAAACACAAAGGCTCAGGTGATTTGTGTCTCCTCTGGAGACATGGGGTTGTGGGCAGTTTTGCTGTCCTGTAAAGACAGGGAAGGGCACACTAACTTATGTAAGACTGTGTGTAGCTGCTTATACCTGAGCTAGGCAATTTTGGTGAGGCTGGCTCTGCTGTGAAATCTGTGTTAAAACTTAATAAGGTTACTCTTGAAATCTCTTCTGACAGCTATTTAATGCCTACCAAGTGCTGAGGCTATAAAAATGCATTTTGCAGCAGCATTCAGATAATAAATACTGTGAACAGTTTAAAATCACTGGCTTGTCTTTACAGCTTTATGCTGTAACAACAGTAAAGTTAACCTTATGCCAGTTCTTGTTTCATTTTAACAGACTCAAGTATTATCTCTGTGTTCTTGATGTGACATATACAGTATCTTTTAGGAAACAACCGTGACAAAATCATTATACAGAACACGAGTGTAGTGACGAGGAGTATTTAAGGGATAGCACTGTTCCTCAACAGGTACTGTTCTGTATGCATTACTTACGTTCTTATTTAATTATATTTTGCACTTATGGATTGGAAATATTAAGAGAAAAAAAAAGTGCAGGCTTGTTTGATTAAAAATTTCAATGGTATTGTTATGTTCAAAGTACTTTAATATTTGAAAGCTGAGAAGTTGAAAAAAAGCAACAGTAATAAGTACAATTTAATTGCTTGCATGATGACAGTGGTCTTATCCCAGATCATTGGTTTTCCAGCATGTATCTAAGAGGGATGAAGCTAGCTGAGTTCTTTCTATGAGTAAATTCTGTATTGCTTTGCATATAGACAAAGTCTCAGCTGCTTGTACAGTTCTCCTCCCAAATTCTGTCCAGCAAAACATGTAATGTATTTAACTTGAAGGTTACGGTAGTCCTTATAAGGTCTCCAGTGTATTTTCAGCACTGCACTGGATGTCTTTATCATGTATGCAAATACAGTGCTCTCTGAATTTCTATTGGGTGCATAGAAGGATACTTGTCTAAGGCCTGTCTGTCATGATGGAGGGCAGTTTATTGCATGTCCTTGAGTGACTTTTTATACCCTACAGTGTTTTGTAAGTTAACACACACTTAAGGGCTGTCCCTCAAAGCATTCAGGCTGCATCAGCTCTAGAGCAGATATGCAGTGGAGGTCAGAGAATTTCCCTTCAGTGCACAGGACTCTGTTCTGTTTTCTCTTTTCTGTGGGAAAAAAAAAAAAGAGAGGCATCCTGTAACTACCTGCGTAATGCTAGTAATCCAGTTATCAGCTTTCCTTTTAATTTTCTATAATTTCATCTGGAAATGCACAAGTGTTAGAAAATTATCTGTATTGCCATCCAGAATATTAATATTCCAGAGGAAGTAATTTGGAAGCTTTTACTTCAAAAACAAACAAACATAAATTATCCCCTCAAAAAAGAAGCTGAAAAATAGAAAAATGCAGGTTCATCTGCTTTTGAAAACTGGCAGTATTCTTGGTTACCTGAACTGCAGCCATAAATACCTGTAAGACTGTAATTTAATGCCATGTATAAAGAATCAAATTCAGAGGAACCAGTGAAGCGGAGTTGAGGCATAAAAGAGGAAAGACATAGAAGAGGAATGACAAATGTTGGCAAAAGTATTTGGTCTATTTTGTATGGCTTTTGTAAAAATATAATATTGAAAAATAATCTGCATTAGAAAATTTCGAAGTCTCAACTGGTTAGAATCAATCCTTCCTTTTCCCTTCCCTCTTCCTGTCAGATTTCTGATGCATCTGACAGTGCTACCAGGCTGTTTGTTACCTTTATGGATATCAGAGCCCTGGAAGCTTCTACCTCTGAGCAGAAAGTCATATTCAGTAAAATGTTCTCTGAGAAAGGATGCTTATATAAATAAAAAGAAATCTTTGTCATAAAGAGTAGGTACGAATACAGTTTCAATGAAACAAGTCACGATGACATTCTTTTAGGTTTCATAAGTATCATCTGTGCACAACAGCAAATTCCATTGGCAACTATTTATATATTGCCCACCCTCCCAGAAGTTTTCAGTCCCTAGATTCTGGAAGAGTGCAGTGATATAATGAAGTATAATGTATTTTATGCCATTTAAAACAGTGATTTATTTTTTAGGGAGTGAAAAGCTGAGGTTTTTATTCTTTACATTTCCACTGGTTCTAAGTAAGTAGCATAAGTTATACATCTGATATCTACTTCACTATTGACTTTATTACTCAAAATCCTTTATAGTGGGTTCATTCCTAAGGGAGTTAAACAAATACAAATGGGATTTTTCTTTATTTGATTACCCTCATTTTTGAGGTAGAGAAATATTATTTATTCAGCTCTTTATTAGGAAAACATGGATAAGTGACGTTACAGACTTATTTGCAAGAAGAGATCTAAACTGAAAAACTATTCTTATAATAACTGTTGCAGTCTGCATGTCTTGCTGTATTTCTAAATAGGAACTTTTTATTCTGGAGCAGAATATCTGCCTAATACAGTGACTTCAAACATGGTAACTATACAAGGATTTTTATTGTGAGGTAATTGTTCCTCAATATCTGTTCTAGTTAGTTGTCTGTATAGAAAAGGCCTCTCTGGGTATGTCCAGCATATCTCTGACAGAAGAACCTCAAACATACTTCTTCCAAACCTGAAGCTTCTGCCTATATGCAGGGACATCAATTCTTTCATGAAAATACATGTTTCAAATTCTTGACTTCTTGTAATGCTTTGACAAAAAGACAACTTTATATAACTAGTAACTATGTAACGTATTTCTATTTACTTCTTTTATTGAGAAGCGTAGGTTTTTCTTTTTCTATGGGGGAAACACATAATTGCTATAAAGGAGCAAGTTATTGCACTTTTCTGGCATAATTATTGTGATTGTCAGCTACATTCTGATTGCTTATTTTTTCTTACTGGTGTGATTATGAAAGGCAGCAGTGCTGGGATTTTTGGGTTCCCACATGGCCTGAAGAACTAGAAATTTAAAAACATCTTCTCCTTGACAGGTAATCTGGACATTTTTGATGGGCAGTCATTAGAGAATAAAGCTGGGATTTAGCAGTTTCATTTTACAGGCTCACTTTTCTACAGCATTATGTTAACAAAAATCCTGATGACACAATGATATGAACATGTTGAGAATGAGGGACTTAGAGGCCAAGGAGAGATGTAGAGCGATTGCGAACTTGGAAAGTTTTCACCTGCGCTCTGACAGGCTTTTTTATCCTGAGCAACTTCCCACCTATTCAAAATCAAGGTCTTCAATGTGGAACACAAACCAAAAAGGCCTCTAATCATACTCAACTGTGGAGTTTTACTGTGCCTCACAAGGGAAAAGATTAAACATAATTATAAACATTAATAAACTATTTTCATTAGTAACCTGAGCTACCATCTTATTTCTATTTTTTAATTTTTTTGCTTTAACAGATGATTAATCTTGTTGTCTGTTTAGTAAATGCTACTTTCCTCAGCTAAACACTCTTATTCAAAGTTTATCCCTGAATTCAGTTTCCCTCTGGTTTGTGATATTCTGCTCTCCTATTGCTGGTCCCAGCAACCATTCAATGGAAGCTTCTGTAGGAACATCTTTCTCCATCCATCTTCTACCATCACTGTATGGTATTGATGCAGATCTCTCCACAGATAAAGGTGGCTTCCTAATCTCTTTTTCTTTTGCCTGTCTTTCCAAGAAATGAGTAAATTTTTCACAGTTTGAATTTTCCTGAGAATGTAAGAAGGGCATTCCATTCCCTGAGTCTGTGACCATGGCAATCATACAATTTAGGCTCTGGTTATTTTTCTCTGTTTGAGATAAATGTCTTGATTTAGATTGTTTGTGAAAGACACTCGTTCTGTTCCCACTGTGATGCTGTGAACCGCAGGTATCAGACACTCATCCTGATTCTGGCCACCTACGTGCTGTCTCTGTTGTTCATCGGGTAAAAAAGGTGCCTATTATTCCAGGCAAGTCATTTTACTTCCCAATGCCATTTTACCTCTTTTGTTTATTTAGATTCTTATCTCTCTTATGTTAGGAATTGTCTTTCATTCTCTATTTTATATTGTGCCCAGCACAATGGGGTATCATTCTTCCCTATGTTTTCTGGTATGGCTGTAATTCAAATAATGAATAATAGTCATTTTTATCTGAGAACATCTAGTAAAACAGTGGCATTTTCATGAGCTGACAGTTCATAGAAGCTCCATGACTATCTTCCTTCTGTTGTAAACACTTTGATTTATTTTGAGATTCATATTAAAAAATCCTGAAAATCTCTGGAACTCAGAAGCCATCTTTGCTAGTGGTTCCTAAGTGGTATTAATGTTGAGGATCACTGAATCTATTGAAAGAAATATTTCTGAATTAAATCTCAGACTTTCACTGAAGATAGCCTGCAGACAGCACATTGCTGTGCCTGAGCAAAGTCCATGGTATGGCTTCATGTACCATTTCAGGACTGTCGAGATTTTCTGCTGATGCAGTCTGGGTGAAGACAACCTTTTTGAGGACAACCTTTGCCCTGCTTTCTTCTCTTTGTTACATGTTTTTAACTGTTCAAGAAATTATGTTGTAAACTTGGGGGTGGGAAAAAAAGACTTTTAGGACAAATAGCAGAAGAAAGAAAAGGCAGAAGAATAATCTGGACAAGATTTGAATCATAATTTTGAGAGCATTTTGGGGGGTTCTTGGGCTTTGGGAAAAGTTCTGTGTACCTCTTGTGAGTTTTTTTAAAGGAAATTAATTTAACTCGCTATTTTACTGATAGTGAGATTAATAGTAGAATGGCAGGAGCCTCTGGAAGTTTTGTCAAATCATGATGTTTTTAGCATCATGTAAAGGGAGATACATAAGACAGAGAAGAGGAACAAGGTGCTCATAATATAAAGGAGGTCAGACAAATGCCAAAGCATATTAGGATCCAAATTCCATTAAAATCCTGTCTGTCAGAGGTGGGCCATTTCTTATTTACATCTCCTCCAGACCAAGTGTGTGAGACATTGCTCTGATGCTGGCAAGCTACACTTGTTACACTTTTTATGTTTCTTTAACATTTCCATTATTTACTTCCATAGTCTAGATGCTGCTCAAGGAGATTTCTGTGTACAGGGTGGATGGGAACTCTTGAACTGGCAATAGAGAACTTGGCAGCCTTTAAGTTTTCAAGCTCTTTTTATGCCTTTTCTTTCCCTTGTGGCTTATCTGGCATGGAGTGTTTCAGAGTTAGTCCAAGGAATGCTAAAACCTCTTCCACAAAGTTTACTTAATCAAGCTGGGCATAAATAAAACTCAGTACTCTGATTTTCCTTGTTGAATTTACATCTTAATTATGCTTAGAGTGTGTAATGTAAACTTACATTTTGAGAACAAATACCTTTTGCGATTTTCTGACTTTTGATTTCTTAGCTTTTCAGGTTACATTTTGCTTTGATTTGGATTTTTTTGTTTGTTTTCCACTGCCAGTAAAAATTATGGACTGTGAAGAAAAATGACGGAACCCTGTCAAATCAGGATGCACATCTTATCCAGTATAAATTACCAAGCAAAGCCCCTTCCTGTGTTTTTTTTCATGACAGTCTTTCTAGATTTTTTTGTAGTTACTTTCTTTTAGCAGAAATGTAGACAAGCTACTCAAAGGTGTACTAAGTTTTCCCATGGTACTAAATTGGGAGGAGCTGTTGACTCCCTTGAAAGCAGAGAGGGCCCCGCAGGCAGACCTGGACAATGACAGGGCTGGTCAGTCACCAGTTGTATGAAGTTTAACAAAGACAGTGCCAGATATTGCACCCAGGATGTACATAAGTATGTGCTTTCTGAAATGGTGACATAATAATGATCCCAGGCAAAAAAAACCCCAAAAACCCAACAACAACAAACCCCCATCACAACATACTTATTTTCAGTTTTTGGAGCAAGCATCTAATGTCCTTGGGGAGGTAGGAGGGCTCTGCAAATGCTTTAATTGACAAATGTGTTCTACAGCACTTATAAGGGGATTTTTTTGCAAACCCAGGAGCAGGCAAGATCTGTATTTTTTAAATGCAAGCAGTTAAAACCATACCATGAGCTACAGAAATTACTAAAACTACCTGTATTTAGTTTGCTAGTATCTCAGGGATTACTGTTAAGGATTTCGTTGGTTGGTTTGTTTGTTCTGGGTTTTTTGCTTAGGATTTTCATGTGTAGATCTGTTCAAGTAAAAGAAACCTGAGGAGTCATTAATGGGGAAACCTAAACACAGGAATCAAAGAAAAAGAATGCAGATACTCAGTGCTGAAGCTTCTGATTCCAGAGCTAAAACCATGCCCTCTGATTTTTGGATCAGTAAGAGTTCTGTGGTGTAACCTTGATTTGAAATTGAAAATAAAAAGGCACATTATTTCTGACATTTGGGAGAATATCATATATTATGTTTTCACAGAACTGCCATTTTAGAATAGATTTAGGACTTACTATGGTATGGGTGTTGCTAAGAGTCTTTCTACTTGATGGAAATATCAGGCCTTCCATCCCTGAAATACATTTCCTGAGGGTTGCATATCAGCAATGGGACTCTTTGCTGTACTGAAGATGATGTATTTCATTTGAGAAGATAACTGACAAGATATCGAGCTTATTTTGGCATGCAGTTTAACATTCAACCCCAACAGTTGCAACTGAAGATGTCGTTTTCAGATTCCAATGGTGAAAAAAGGAATAAAATGAAATCATAGCGTAAACTCCCTTTCAGCTATAATTTTTGCTTTTACTAAAATTAATTTGCACAGAGAAAGAAGAGCATGGGGAAAATCAGCTTGATTGTCATCTGAGCAGAAGTATAAAAATTTTAATTTAAATATACTGAGTAGGGTAATTACGGCCAAAAAGATACCTCTTCTAAATGCTCAAACTGAGACCAGATTAACTGGCCTGAAACCTCTTCTTCATGAAGTGAGTGGTAGTTATGTCTGTGACAACTTCTTTTAAGCCCATTACTGTTAAGAAAAATGGGTTCCTGAACCTGTCATACTAATAAGCATTCAGGCACCATATTTTTTTGGGTTTAGCTACTGCATGTAGCCTGCTCCCTGGATAATCAGGCAGACATGCTTCAGCTGCTGGTTTCCAGTTGTTGCAATAATGTGCTAACATTCTGGTCCCCTGAAACAGCCTGCTTATTAGCTGTGATGCCCAAAATGCCATCTGGAGTGTTATTCAGACATCTATAATTATTCTGTCTACTTCTATTTGATTGTCTGCTTTGTTTCACTATGCATGCTCTTTATTCCTTTTCATTTTTTCTTTCCTTTTTTTTCTTATTATGGAATCATTTCATTTTTTCATACAGAAGTACCAACAACTCTTCTATAAATTCATTTTAAATAAATAAGTATAGTTGAACATACAGACTTTTTAGAAGAAATTATAGGAAACAAACTGCAGAATCTATCTCTTAAGTTGGAATACAAAAAAATACCATAATAATCACTGTGGCAGAGACTATTAATCATAGAGGAATGAATTCTTTGCTTCATGCCTTTGTCCATTTATACTTGCACGTAGTGCCTATAAAATATCTCCAATTTATATGACAGTGAGTTGCACTCCAAGTGTAAGTGGAAATTACTTTTAAGAGGCGCAGGTCAGCCCAGAACAGGTTCCTGATGCAATGAAGTGGAAAGGGACCCATAAGTACGCAAACTAAATTGTTTAATGTGTTTATATCACCACGGTTCATTCTGCTGTATGAAATCACTCTTGATATCTTGCAAAAAACAAGGAAAAAAATTATGAAATTATTTTATTTGGGTACCAAACATATTCTCTAGGGATTTTCTTTGAGTTTTCAGTATTGTGCTAGTAAGTTGCAACCAGCTGAGAAAAGTGTCAAGCTGAAAATAGAAATTAATAAGAAGATAACTCGGTTGGCAATAAATGTGAAAGATACTACGTGCCATATGAGTTAAACAGAAAAATTAACGCATGCATCCCCTTGGTGTTTACAACATTATTATATCTTGTTGAAATACATCAGTTCTTATGGCAAAATTGTCCCTACATCACTTGCTGGCTGCTGCTAATCTAGGAAGCATCCAGAGTTTTCTCCGAGCAGCCGTTAGCTCTTCCTTTTTCTGTCTAGCTTTATGTGATTGGAAAATAGCTCTTATTGCAGTGTAGAAAAGGGATGAGAGAGAGTTAAAGGCTTTAATGTGATCCCTGGCTTGTGACAGTCCAGGCCAGAGAAGTATGTAAGAAGGATGAAGGGGTTCATAAATGGGCCAGAGATTAATAAATAGTCAGTACTTAATTTTAGTTTCTTGTGCTGGGAGAATTGAATTTGTAATCCCAGCGCAGCGATTTGCGGACAGTACCCCCATCTAGGGGCAGATCTGAGTATCTCGGCTGTCTGGAGCCGGCTGATGGGGGAAGGGAGGCGTTGGGAAATACCCACATCCAGGCCGACATACAGCTTGCGAATACAAACAAGTGCACGCAAAGCACGAGGTCTTTAGTAGCGGGATGTAGTGGAAGAAGCTCTGCAAAGTAAGAATTCGAAAAATCAAGAGGGTTTCTAAGCTTGCTGGTATTGCAGCGCTGTGCAGGTGCCCGGGCAGCGCCCAGCTGTGCGGCGGCGCGGGGCACCAGCAGCTCCCGGGCTGCGCTGCCAGCACGGCAGGGCCAGGGAGCAGGGCGGGATGTCTGGAGAAGCACGGCTCTGTCTCTGCAGAGTGTGAATGGGTGGCCGCTGCTTTTTAAGCGTCTTCCATAGCATTCATTTTAAATTGTAGCTGTTACACTTTAGCTGGGCTCATGTAGAGGTCCCTGATGAGAAGCAGCACGAGAGCTGAGCTCTCACCCAGAACAGATAACCTCATGTCCTTTGAGAAAATGATTTTACACAGGAGGACTGAGGTCACTGGCAGGACAATACGGGAAAGCTTGCGCTGGGGCTGTATAAATCGTGCCTCATGTCGAGAGAGAAGGGTTTTGCTCTAAAGCCCTTAACTTTCATGAGCTACTTTATTCACATAATTATCTCTGTTGTTGTGCCGGTTTTTCTTGCCTTTTTATATAAAAATGCTCTATGTAAAAATTCATCTTTGAAGATGAACATATGTAAATAAGGCAGTTACAAAATATTCTGTGATGTTATTGAAGTGACCTTGTTGCTTTCCTTCTCACTGCATCCTCTTTTTTTCCTGAAATAAAATTATTTGAACACGATAACCTCTTGTAACTTTAGAGAAAAATGTGACCTGCTCAGTCAGTTGCCTTTGCAGGGCTCTCTTAGCTTGAGGACAGAGAAAAGGAAAAATGACTGCATGTAAAGCTCTAGATTTAAGGTCAGCCATTCTGGCTGATGAATTTAACAGAATTATGTACAGCATTTTCCTCCCCATCCTCCTTCTGATCGAGTGATCCTGAGTAGAAGGAATAACCAGATTAGGGTTTCAATGTGACTATTTGCATAAATGAGCCTGTATGTGCAACTGGAATGAACAGCCTAGCGTTGGCAAAGCTCCAGAGACCCTAAATCAAACACCAGAGAGAGAGAAATACAGAGAAGGAAGGGAAAATACTGTACTCAAACACAGGATATTGGGACAAATATTGCACAGTTGAGTCACTGTGGTATGTTTATGATAATCCTGTTCAGCTCTCCCACCCTAATAACTGTGCACAAGTTGTGATGAAGCAAATTCTTGACTCAACTATTTTATTTTTTTAAGAAAAATGTTTTCCCTGTGCAGCACAAGTTCCTAGGGTCCTTTGAAATAATACGCATATTTTCCACATTAACACACACAAAAAATACTGTTGCATAGCAAAGCCAAAGTCCAAGCAAGGCTTCTTACACATGATGTGTATTAGTAATAAAACTTGTGAGCTGTGTTGCTGTTTTTATGCGTGCATGTGCTGTGTGGCAGCCCATTTATGCATTTTCCACTGTGCTGGGGCTTACATCACTGTCGTATTAGTCTAAGCAGAATAGAGCAGATTGTTTATTTTGGTTGAGCTCCGCTTCAGGCTGTAACATCAGATGTAGCTCCTAGAGTGACAAATTCCAATTGCAGTGTCACAGATTAAACAAGGGTACAGAGGAGCCCTGCAAGCAGTTTTGTGTCTCATGGGAGTGAAAGGATACAGTGCTTGCTAAAGTTAGTATGTGTGATCCCACCATAACCAAAATAAAATAATCCACTCTCATAACTCTTTTCTGTTTAAAAATTGCATTGCCCAGGACCCCTTTTGTTGTACACTCTTCAGTTTAGGGTTGCAATACTCAGTTGCAGTTAGTTGTCTTTTGTTAACAAACAGTACGATTCTGCATTACTTGTATGAAACATAGTAATTTTTAGCTGTGTCCGTTCTACTGTATGGTAATATCTCATTCACAAAATCAGAGACTCAAAAATCAGTTGTGGTTAAAAGGAACATCTGGAGGTCTTGTGTTTCAGGCCCCTGCTCAAGCAGGATCACATAGAGCAAGTTGCTCACATCATTTCCAGATGACTTTGGAATATCTCCCAGGATGGTGACCCCACAGCCTGTGGGCAACCTGTGTCAGTTCTGGGTCATGTTCACAGTATAAATGTTTCTCCTTATGTTCAGCTACAAGCTCCTGTGTTTCATATTTATGTTCTGTCACCAGCACCACAGAAAAGAGCCTGTCTGTCTTCTTTACACCTTCCCCAAAGAGCCCCTCATTTTTTAAAAGCATGAAATCCAGCAGAGCACCTTTTCTTTTTGCTCCTCTATCACTTGGGTCAGGAAGTTACACGTTTATACATTTCACTTATCAACTATATATTGCACTGACATGGTTGGTTTCTAGGGTGATTAAGTATCACCTCTACTATGGAGCATTAATATTGCCATCAGAAAACATTTGAAGGTTTGCTTCCCAGAAACAGGTGCACTAGTTTTATCTCAGCTAGACTTTTTTGCAACATCCATGACAGATAAGAATAGTGACCTTTTGGAATATAAGATGCTTACACAAACAACTGTACTGAATAATAAAAGAAAAACAAGTAAATTGGATTAAATGGCTAGGAGTTTCTCAAACTTTTCAGGTGGCCTCTTTGCCTATTTCGAAGGCAAGTATTTTTGTAATAGGCCTCCTTTCATCTCATCTTTAAAATGTGTGCTGTTGTTACCTGTGACACCTGACTGACGGTTTTGACCCTCCTTAAGATTGTTCCATTAACATGTGACATTTTTACTGCAATTTCCCAGTTGTTCCATTTGCAACCCATTATCTGAGAAACACCGTAAGAGAGAGTTGTGAGTACTGTGTTTACCAGAAAATTTTGATCTCCCGCTGGTTTTACAGCTGACTACAGTTTCACTGTCCTCAGTGTGTAGTCAGTTCTGATTAATGCCAAACTAAGCAAGATTAAATTTAGACCCCATCCTCTGAGTACAGATAAGAATCTTGACAAGGTTGCTGAAGCTCTTCACCTTTCAAGGTACATAAGAAACATCTCCCAGGCAATGTACAGCATGGGCAGGGTTTTGAAGGTCATGTGGGCATGAGTGACTTTTAAAGAGGTGCAGTTGTGTTCTATCTTACTCCCACCCCATGCCAAGAGTGTACATAACATAAAACCCCACCATCCAACTATTAGGTAAAGGAAAGGTCTTATTTTATCATATAGCTTCTCAAAAATTGAATACTAAAATTTTCTTAGTAGTTACTTGAAAGTAAAATTAAATGTGAATAATTCTAAGAAATCCTTTGGCAATGTACAATGTGCTGTGTTTATCATAAATTAATCTATAGCTGTTGCCCTTGTGTTCCTAGAAGTTGGAGTTTGTACGATAAATACAGACTCAGATTAAGAGGAAACATGTCTTGTAGCATCACTTTCATGAGGGTCATCCTCTTTTGTTGGACTAAATTCTTTGCCCCATAGAAAATCAAGGCCATCAAACTGGCCTTGATTTGAAAATGAGAGCTGAATATAGAACTAGAGAGATGCTGAAGGAGGAATCTGGAGAAAGAGAAAAAAATGAAGTATTAGGGAATTAATTTTGGAGGAAAGTGAGTTGCTGCAAGGAGTGCTTCATTTATTCAAATGATCGAAGAACTAGCTGTGGAAAGTGTTGCATCTGACAACACAAGATGCAGGAAAATATCTCTAAAAAGAAAATAGCTACAAATACCTGAAATAAACAAGTAGCTAGCCATATGTTTAGATCTCTGGGATGTCTCTGTAAAGTAGAATAGCTAGATGTACAGACACAAAGAGAAGCAGAGGCTGAAACTCTGACTGGGGGCATGCAAACACATTTCTTCATGCTTTTTTATATATGTATTTATTTGTGAAGTTCATGATTCTGTATTTTCAGTTCTCCTCTCTGTTACAAGTAGTTGATGTTAGGAATCACAGTGCCTCAACAGAGATCAGGGATATTTTGTCTGTTGTCAGCTGACATGTCAAGGTGGTTTTTTTAGCTGTTATGTTCACAGAGTGCAGGACACAGATATTTCTACACTTCTGTCACTTCATGTTTAACTTTAAAAGGAATATGTGAAGCAGAATTGGAAGATATGTAAGCAGCTGACATGTCATATGCACTTGGAAATGTGTCCTGAATACTAACAGTGTTGCTTCTAATCCCATAAACCTCACCCCTTGTAACAAGGCTGTCTGTAGTGAGGCCAGTCCTCAAATAAAATGTCCTTTGCCCAAGTACACTGAAGCCCTGTGCAGGCACTATTTATAAAACCTGCGCCACTCCAGCGCTCAGCCGAGCACGTGTAGTGTGGTGATTCAGAGCGCCAGGGGCTGCGAGGTTCTGATGCCACAAAACAAGGAAATGTCATTGACTTCTCACACTTTGCCAAAGCGGGCTGGGGTTCAAGGGCTGCTCTCTTCTACAGCTCATGTTCAGAAACAGAAGGAAAACCTAATGAATCACACATGGCTGAACAGATCACTGTCAGGCTAGCTAATGTTCCACGGAGTGGGAAACATAATTTGTGCCTTATATAATGGGGAATGTGTGAGTCAGTTTTGATGAAAATTGGCCTGAACCTTCTTTGGGGGATCAGTCATGCTCACGGGGTTTGGCAGTTTCTGTAAGAGCTTTGTATTGCATCCATGCAGTTGGATTGCTGACTGTTCCTAGTAGTTGTCATTTCAAGTGTTATATTTATTTTGGTTGTTTCTTTTTTCTTTTTCCTTCTCGGTCTGCACATTGCCTCCAGCTTGTGAAGTTTCCACAAAGGAGGAGTGAGGCAGAGTATGCTCCAGTACCTGTGTAGCCAAATATGTAACTGCTAGGAAGGCTGGTGTAAATAATAGTATTGTGACCATCCTAAAAAACGATGCCTTACTGCACTTACTGATTTAACTTGGTTGATGCACTTTTTTCTGAACTAATTCTGAACTCTAAATCAGGTCAGGCAAAGCACAGCGGTGAGATTTACTGGCCTTAACCAGTGCCCCAAACTCCTGAATAAGTGATATGAGAAACATGTTGATTATAGTATTTGGGGTGGAGGCAGAAAGATACCATTTTAACAGACAAGGAAGTTTCGGTAAAACTTTTCATAGTTAGTTTTATTTCAGAAATGAACTTTCTGTCACCCTCCACTTAAAAATGCAAAGATGTCCAATGAATGCTAAAGCAGAATGTTTCCAGCTAAAATTAAGCAGATGTACAGGTGCAGACATGTTTTCTGGATGCAGCTGCTGTGCAATTAAATTTTTTTGATGTGATTAAAACACCTGGTCTGCCCCTGTCAATATAAGATGTTATTTTTCACATTGAGTTACATCTTTGTATTTATTCAAAGAGGTGTAGGGCCAAATTGTGGTCAGATAAAGTAATGGCATTTTAGCCATTGGTTATAATTCAAACAGAATCAGATCCAGGAAAGAAATGACAAGCCTTAACTTTTCTGTTAGTCATTTTGGAAACTTAAATGGCAGTGTTCTGTGTATTTTTTCATTTCTGTAACGTAATTGTTCTTTTGCAGAAATGCAATGCATTTCTGTTTTAACTGCAGAGAAGCAACACCAAATTCCTACCAGATTCAGTCATTGCTTTCGTGCTAATCAAAGTCTATGCTGTGTCCATCTATTTAGAAATGAGTGTGGCTGAGCCCAAGACAGCACCCTTTCTCTTGAAGAAAGCATAAATCCTATGTATGAACTACCTTCCAAGGCATGAAGTGGTACTGAGAGGAGGATGTATGATTTCAGACAAGTTTGTTCTCTTACTGTCTTTACTTGTTAACATAATTTGCACAGCTGCATTTTCTATGTGCCCTCCAATTCTCATCACTGAATTTCAAGGTTCTCTTCATTATCACCAGAAAAGTTTCTGTCTTTGTGAGACTAGAGTTTGACAGTATATGATATATATGGTAGAAAATAAATGAATAAAATTATTTTAAAATTAAATATCAAACTATTGATATTTCATTTCTCAGTATTGTTACATGTAAACTCGATAATGGTGTAATTGAGTAATGTTTTACATGGGTCATGTACCTGAATTGTAACTTAGGATATGTAATTTAATATCCCATGGAAGTATTGCAGTTTATTCTGTGAATGGAGCCATAGACCATGTGGCATTTTAGATTATTTTGAAAAATAATAAAGAAGCAAGACTCCCCTAGTTTAAGAATAGCTTTTTTCTAAGCATCTCTAAGGGTTTTGAGGCAGGAAATCTGCTTTTTTGTGGTTCATTTTTTTTCCTTATTTCGTCTGAGACAATCTACAGACTGCAGTTTACCAAATGTACTTTTGCTCTTGATTGCTAACATAAAAAAAACTGTTTATTTTTTACCACATAGAGTCTTAATCTCAGGAGTTATTTTTGCATGGCAACTAAAGTAAAAACCAAAATCTAATCAAGTCATTTCCCTGTATTCTGATCTGCTTGAGTTTTTTTCTGAAACAAAGTAGGTGAATGTCCTCTTTTAAACAGCACTGATTTTTAAGAACTTATGAATATAAAAACTCTAAGTAAAAATTAAAGATAGAAAATATACCATGGAGTACTATTTTCATATCTAATGTTTCAACTGATTAGAGAAAGTAGTCTGCATGTTTCACTTGAAAGTAGAGGATAGGGATTGGTGAATGATCTAATTTCCAATGATCACTGGTAAATACCAAGGTGGGGTTGTCCTTTTTTCAGGTGTTGTTCTATAATTTGAAACAGGGAAAATTCAACAGTTCCAGAAACTTGTGTTGGGAAATGTTTGTTATTTTGGGCTACATTCTGAATTAAGTGATGCTCTGTTTGTTTGCTTTGTCAGTATGTTTTGCATAATACAGTATCTCTGATCACTGAACAAGAAATGAAGCAGGAAGGGTTTTTTCACAGAGTCCAAATGTATTCCTTGGACACGTTTTAGTGGTGTACAGATTCTTACGGCTGAGCCAGCTCCTAGAACCCATGTGCAAATATACTCTCTTTGCCACGGTAATGAAAGAAATCCACAATTTGTAGTGAAAGATTTCTGTATATTTTTTATGGTTTGATCAGCCTGTGAATAAATATAGGTGGACAATGAAGTTCAGTAGTGATATTATCTATATTGGTTGCAGGGCATCTCCAGGTTATTATTTCATATGTCAAATGAATTTTATTTATTATTACATCAAATTATTGGTTTCCTTGTTTTCCATTCTGTTTCCTTGTTCTCTTTATTCCTCATTTTTTTCCTGATAGCTAGACTATAAACCAGACCCCAGCTCATATGCACCTAAGTATGATGTTTTCAGGGAGTCATCAAAAGGAAGTTGAAGACAGAAGATAACTTACCTTAGTAAATGCCTTTTAAGATTTCTGAATTTATCTTTCTTTTTATTTTTTTCTCAGACCTTACTGGGATATATATCAAATTTCTACCTATAACCTGTCTTCTCTCCCGAGGCTAATTCTAGCAGAGAGAGTGTGTAACAGAAGAGTCAGTATGAATGGTCTCTGTGAGAATGACCCATGTGTTCTGGGAAAGCTGTAGATAGACATGAGGGGTTAAAACTACTCATTAGTGCTGATAATTGTGGCTACTATGTCCCCTATGAGAAAGTTGCAGAGTTTGCTTGCTGCATCCTTTTCTTTAAGCAAAGGCTCAGTGAGGACAAGGAGAGGGTAAGAACAAAAATCCATACGACCTTTCCCTCACCCTGTGTCAGTCCACGTAACTAGCTATGTGTGAGGTGAGAAGTAAGCTGCTTTATCAAAACAAGGCAAAGCTGGACAAAAGTGAAGTTTTAGTGAGATCCCTGAGATTACGTGCCCTTTCAGGCACACTCGTTTTCCAGTAAGCATCTTCATATAAGTTCTGTGACATTTATATGAATAGTATATCACTATTTCATTACATGAAAACCTGTTCTGCTTGAAGAACAGAGGAAATGGCCACCGCAATTTTTTTCCTACAATGTGTCTTCTGTCATAAGTCAGTTCTTGTTAGCATCAGAAACAGCTTCCACAAGATAGTCAGAGGTGATATTGTAAAGCAGTATTGTGAATACCCTTTCTTCCATTCCTGCAATATTCAGTAAGTGTAGGAGAGGGATAAATCTCATGTGTCTATTTGTTATTGCTTTTCACTGTAGTCTGTACATTGTTTGGGTATCGAGATCTGGTATTCCTATAGAAATGCAAAGTTATATTTTGACTGATGCTGGTCTTCCTTGGAGTTACACACATTACTAGGTTAGCTAGGGAGAAGATTTTTCCTGAGTATTCCTGTACAAAGAACAGTACATTACCTGAAACCTCATACATACTGTAATTCCTTGAAAGAAGACCAGCCAGCCAGCCTCCAATTAGGCAGTATAAAACCAATGAAAATGGATGCAGACAATAAATAGAAAACAGCCACCTAAAATTATGTGAGCTTCCGAATCCTCTTTTGAATTGAGTTCAATAACTATAAATCTTTAGACTTTTATGCATATTTTAATGGTCCCATTTATAATTTCAGAAATCACACTTCCCAAAATTTATAATAATTTGTTTGGTTTTACAATTTCATTTGGGTGGGGAGGGTGTGGTGGTATTGTTTGTTGGTTTCTTCTGATTGGAAAGTTGATTCCATTTACTCTTTTATACACTGAATGTTGACATGTAGGGAAGAAGTAGGAAGAAGTAAATGAAATTTAAACATGGAGTTGAGTGCATGCTGGACATTTAAATTCTCCAGTTGTGTCAAAGGTCTTTAATAAGATCAGACACAGAAACTCACAATATGAAAATGACATAAAGAGGCCGCTTTCACTGCTACTACAATTTTTTGGTGGATGTTGCAAACTATTTTCTTCAGATTATTAAAGATAATTGACTGCTTTGAACACTTAAAATCTGCAAAGTCAGAATGCCTTCTGTGAGACTTGCTAGCCCAAGGCTTGTTCTTTCCTTTGAGTGGAGGTGCTGATGTAGAGGATGTTCTCAGATAACTGCATCTTGACGTTTATGCTAAGGTATTTGCCTTGAGGAGGAAAGGATAAAATATTATCTCTAAATTTTAAAGACAGTGAGGAGCTAAAAAAGGGATTTCTATAAAGAAATGTCTTGTTATAACAATAGCTTTAGGGTGTTTTTGTTTGTAAGATAATAATCATATCTTTGGTTCAGGCTGAAGACTCATTTAATGGGAAGCACCCTCAAGTTATTGTTTGGATCAACATATAAATTGAATATCCATATTTGAAAAGAAAGATGAGAAAAAGCATAAAACATGATATTAAGGTAGTGAAAGATAATTCTCTAAGAGCAAATGCACTTAATGTGTCACTTCTACCTTCTGTTCCCTCTTTCATCTTTCTTTCCTCTCCCCTCTTCCCTGCTTCTTGACCTTACTTTGTTTTCCAGTCTTTTTTTCTTCTATATGTTAAGGAATACAGTCCTAAAGTTCATGCACCAGGGTGTATTTTCAAAGCTAACTGGAAGGGAATAACTGAAATTTACACAGTGGAGACGTGTTTTATCCAAAAAGTTCTAGTCCCTCCTGGAGTCCCAGGGAATGAAAAGTATAATATGATAGCATCCCTTAAAATGATATCCAATATTCTTTTCCTCCTGTACCTTTCCAGGGATTTAAGCATCCCCAGGAAGGCAAAAAGAGCTCATGATTGTGTCTTGTCTTTCATGTTAGGAACATTCTTCTATAGAATGTGTTTATAGACAGTATCATTTTCACAGATTATCTCAAAAGGTTTGATTTTTGGGAAAGAAAAATAAGAAAACAAAATAATTTTTTAAGGTGTTTAATAAGAACAGCCCCAGACTAAAGCTCTGTTGTCATAAATGTGTATTATGGGACTCTTGCTTTTTTAACCAGTGTCCACATACAGACTGCTGTTGCCTGTTGGAGACAGCAAACAGTAACCCCTGGACTATGCCCAAGAACTGTTAGGGACTTTGCTATTTGGCAAACCTAAAAAAACTATGTCAGGGCCCATTCTAACAATTTAACAGCACAGACAGTTGCATTCCAGTGGCATAGAAACTTTTTCTGACAATGTTCATTTTACTAGCATAGATGTAGAGAGTAACACTAAAACAAGGTTACTAAATGAGGTTTAAATTCTTGAAAGACATCAACAGGAAATCAGTAGGCCTAGTGGGACCAGTCAAGAGAATAAAATGCCATTAGGATATGAAGACATTTTGACTTTTTTCATTTGTTCATCGTTAATTACTAAAGGATTGTATGATGCTGAAAATGGTACAGGCGAAGTTAGGCCTTCTTCCTCTTATTGTGATATCCCATCATTCTCCCAGATTCATTGGTTACCTTGATGGGGGTTTTTTTCCTGAAAAACAAATGATACTGATTTCTTACTGTGTGTCTCTAGTCAGAAAGTTATGAGCCTGTGAAAGGAAGGCTCCTTGGGCTAGCAGGAGTGTGTGATTGCTGTGGACTGTCAGAGATGAGCACTTTTGCCAGTGCTGCTAGGGGCTGGGTGCTGCCTCAGAGGAGAGGAAAGCTTGCAGTGACCCAGCTTAAATCTATGGAAGGGTAGAAGAAGCATTTGAGACCCTTTGGTGGCAAAAGCTGAAGGTACGAGTGGCATAGGTTTGGGAGGTCATTGCATGCCAAAGAGTCAGTATGGAGGTATCAGTTCACAGTAAGTTGGAGCTCAGCAATGTACAAAAGGTAACCAGCAAGCAAACCAGCGCTTGGGTCAGGGCAGTTTATGGGCTGGCTGCTGCCTTTGTTCACATTTGTCATCTCTTTCTTCCATTAACAAGGTCTTTTCCTTTTCTGTCCAGTGGAGCGTTAGTGAGGTTTTACAAGCACAGATGAAGGAAAAGGAGCAGGCTCTACCGATCTCCTTTCAAAGCATGTCTGATTTATTGGTTATTTGCTGTGCAGAGGAGCACTGTGAACAGCTAATCTGATAGATTACAAGCTGAGTTTCTCCTCCAGCCTGATCACCATCTACTTCTTGATATCGTAAGATTCAGCTGTTAGTGGCAAGGGTGGTTATTGTGTCTGAACACAGAGCTCATACAAGGCATGTCTGAGCAAGCAGGCAGAGCACACACGTAGTTCCAGGTACTGATTTGAATGTACCAGTGCATGTAACATAGAATTCCCTTGCCTGTGTCCTCCGGCGGCAGATGCTGCTGCCTGCCGCAGTGATCAGAGATTTTACAGGCAATAATGTGTGTCATTTCCATAGCCTGAAAAAACCTTAACAACAGAGTTAGCAGGAACACTGCTGAAAGGAGTACTTGTCATCATGTGCACTAATTTTAAGTGTGCCTGTTTTTCCCTCTTATATTCCGGTTTATTACTGTCAGGCTGTTTCTGGGTTCTGGCCTCTTGGCACTGCTTTCCAGTAGAAATAAGAAACATGAAAGCACATTTTAGAGGAAAACATGTAACGTAATAGAGGAGAAAATAGGTCAGATTTCACTTGCCGATGCCTCTTTAAGTTAACAGCTGTGGGTCAGAATACGTTTTATACAGAAGCACAGCCAGAAAATTTAAGCCCACACAGTGATGTCTCATGGTGTTCGTAACCTGCATTTCATGATCTTTGATGCATTGTGTGGCAAGTGATCAACGACAAAAAAACGGGGTTTTTTCCATTGTTACTGTTTTAAGGGATTTAGTATGTTAGTTTTCTGATAATACAGTATTTATATTTCCTGGTTTTTTTATTTAACACAGCTTATGTAAAGATATATTTTCAACCCTTAGGAGAGGAAAAGTGGGGATGTACATTTTCTTTGTTCCTAAAAGTCCGTGGAAGATGGAGTCTTAACGGCAAAGTCGTATCACTGATATTGCTTTCTTAGTACTTTTTCTTTTCTCTGGTAAGGTCCTGATACCCGTTTCAAATGTCTTCCTTATCTAAATATTTGGTGCCTGCATTGTTACTCACAAGTTGCCTGAAATTGATAGGTCACTGTTTCTATCAATCCATAATAGCATATTGCTCATTAAAAAGCAGGATTTGCTGCTCTACCTTCCTTCAAACTGTATAATTTCTAAACCACAAATGACTGCGGCAATTTTTCTATATTTTCTATATTTATATTTTATAGAAATACGGGCATCTTTCTAATGGATTTTAATAACATTTTCAGTCAGAAAGCACCTGGAAGTATTTTTGTGGTAAGAAAACCGTGCACGTAAAGCATCATAAACAAGCAATTCTTTCAATAGTTTTGAATAAGACTGTGGAATGTGTGTGATAGACAGGAAAGCCAGAAGTGACACCAGCTTTGTATGAATTACAAGACTATATTCTCCTACATACAGTTCTATGAGGAAGCCACATGATGGATGAATAATTTGGCTTATTTAGGCATTGTAATTTTGTTCTACTACAAGGATACAGCCAAAACAGATTGACTGCTGCTCAAGGACAGTATTTCTGTTTCATTCTTTTGATTGCTTATGAAGCAGGAGAGTGCCTGCAATGTCTGTGTCACCAAAGTTTGTATTTCCCTTATTTTTTTTTTCTTAACATTTTTTTCAGTGTTTCACCTTTTCTTGAATGGTGAATGACCTGAAACATAACACAGATCTGTTTTGGAATGACATAGAGAGCCATTTATAAATGAAATTATTTCACGGTACTTATACAGTAAGCTTTTTGAAGTACAGGAGGATTGCCAAAGTGGAAAAATGTGCTAGAAATGCAAAAGTGTTTTATGATAAATGTAGTGCTCATAGGTGGGGTTAAACACTCTGATATAGCTGTGTGCATTCATATTTATTCGCTGCAGAGAAATGAACCCCCCATAGCTATTTTTGCTTCGCTGACTGTAATCCCATCCAGGTGGCCTTATAGACATCTGCTAAGGTTTTTATTATTACTTGGTTAAGATTTTGAGATTGAGGTGAGAAAAATCCAACTGCCACCTAGAAATGACCTCAAGGGGGTTTCACAGATTTGTCCAACATGATTCCCATATATTTCTACCGGCTTAGATATATTCCTTGCCCCAAAGTGCTTCAGACTGTGGCTACTCACATTTTCCAAAAAATAATGGTCTCATGTACGTGGTGTGCTATTTTATCTTGATTCAGTCTAGCTTTTTTCAAAATATGAAGAGTAAGGACCAAGCAAGAGACAAATTGCCCCATATATTTTTCTGTAGATACTGAAAGATATGTCAACTTTATAATAAGGTGTAACATCCACTGTTATGTCTTCAAATAATTCCTTATGCTAAGTAGACCATATCCATATCCATAACCATATCCATCCTGCATTTGGAAGTTCAATCTCAATACATTAATAACCATCATGAGATTTTTGGGCTATACTAGAACAATTAATTTCTCAGAGTACTTCTCATGTGAACAAGATCAAGTCTTTGTATCTTTCTTTAGCCAGTATCCTGTGGTAGTCTACCTGAGAATTATCTGCATCTTGCTGCTCTGGGGGGATGGAGGAAAGGGCTTGTGGACCAGAAAGCACTTCCATTGGTGCTGTTGCTGTGCCACACAGTTACCCAACAGTAGTAACACGAAGCAGAAACATTTAGGGTCCCCTTTCTTTTTCATTGAAGTCAATGCATGCTGATAAAATTTTAATGAAAAGGAATCCAAGCACAGGAGTGAGTTACTTGTAATGGAAATTTACGGTGATGCATTGTAATGTTGGATTTTCAATTTTTAAAAGTGGTTACATTCCTAATTGGTGAACAAAAAGGACCAATTTATCCCTTGCTGTGAGAAACGTTTCTCTTATATATTATTCCCATGAAGCCTCTAATTCAGCCAAACACATTATGTAAATGGAACCTATGAAGCACTTTCTAAAATATATATCAGATTTACATTACTAGCCTGTTATGTTGGATTGAGGATGGGACCTTGTTACATTGTGGCAATTTTTTTTTTACTTTCATTATACTCCTTTCTAAAATAAATTGTGTTTGGTACAAGCAAGGCTTCTACAAATAACTTGGGGATGTCCTAAATGAGTATTCACTAGCTTCACCTGGGCGTTGTGAACATAACCGCTACATCTTCATCTTTACTGATCTCAGGAAGAAGACTTTTATGCCCCTTCTAAAGTAGAACTGCATTCTTTTGATACAAAATCTGCAAATGTTAGACTCCAGCAACTGTTCCAATGCCAAATGAATTTGGATAAATCTGCACTGCATACAGATTGAGTATCTCAAAGCCCTTTCATACCGATACCCTGGGCTGAAAAATTAGCGGGCAGTGTAAGAGCTGTGAAAGCTAAGCTTGTTTCTTCTGACACAGTCAGAACCCAGATTTATATCTATCTTGTACACATTGCTTAGAGTCTGATGGTGTTAAAAAACTGCATTTTTTAATGATTAATAAAGATGCAGTTTAAATATGTACATGTATGGCTGTGCCCCTTCTGGAGAATATAGTTTTGATTTTAGACAATCATGATACATTAAGAAGCAAAATCAATTATCACAAAATAATTTACAGCGGAAACTGATCATGGTAGGTCATTTGCATAATGATGTGCTGTTAGTATTGATTTTGTACAAGTTTAGGTGGAAATATTAAAAAAAAACATTTTCATTTCTGGCCTGGCTTTTTTAGGATACTCCAATTTTGATGGCTTTCTCTTATGCATCTCACCACACACATGTATTTTGTCTTTGAAGTGGAGGTCAGAGAGGTGTGAATTTAGAACCAGGGAGCTTCCCGTGAAGCTAGAAAAGATATTCGGATACTGAAGTAATAAAAAAGAGCAATTAACCCTTAAAATGAGATATCCATTAAAAATATAGGCAAATTTGACTATATCTGCAATTTAAGAGGAAATATTGGAGGTGTTTTTCTAAAGGTTACATTTGAGTGGTGGCCATAGGGACTTTTGCACTGTAGGGACAAGATAACTGCTTCTCTACTTCTCCATAATATTTATGCAACCATCCAGAGAAGATAAACTCATAGAGATCAGCTTCTCATTTTGCCTTACAGCTGTCTTTTTAAAATTATTATTTGGTGCATTCAGAACAGCAAGTGGGCAACTAATAAGGATTAGTAATGGGGAGGTTTTATTTAATTCAGTTTTAAGCTGCTTTATTCAACAAAATCCTTAAAACACAGAGATTATATTTTTGGAGATACTAACACACTGCCATGAATTCTATAGTATGTGCGATACTAAAACATATTTTCATAGAAGATTAAATGCTTGTATACAGTATGTGAAATTATTGATTACATTTTGAAGTTGTATTCCTACATTGAAGGCTTTGTGTTTTACTGTTTCAGTGGGTTTTCAAAGCATCATCTAGCAGGTTTTAGAGAAGACATAGCAGTACTGCTAACTCTAATGTTTTTATCAGAAGTCTATCTGTATTTGATTTTGTATTTAAAAACTTGTCTCCTGGAGTACCATAAATGGATGAGAATTCATAGTTTTATTTTTAAAAATAATTATCCTTCTTCCTAGTTACTAAAAAAATTGAAATTCATGTTAAATTTCTGCCTGTGTTCCCTCACAAGCAAATTAAAGGAGTAAAGTAATTCAGCATTTGAATGGGAATCTCACTGATGTGTTCAATTTAACACATCTCTCTTTATTTTTGTCATTTTGAGACTTGAGGCTGGTAATAGTTCTGAAAGATAAGAAATAATGTATAGCAGTATTCTGTCAGGCTTGGGCTAGCCATATTTAGTTAGGTCTCTGCATGTGTGATGGGTGGCTGGACTCCTGTAATGGTCCATGGAGACTTAACCCATCCAGGCAGTGGAGCCAAATTGGTAATTCAGCTCACTCTACTGCAGATACCTGGAGGCTGATCAGCTGCAGCCTCCACTAAGCGCATTGACCATAGCAAGAATTCCTCACTTGCCATATGTGTTGGTATTTATACCCAGGACTTAAGTTTCAGTGTCTCGCTCCCAAATTGAATCCCATACCTCTGACCAGAAGCTGAATTACTTTACTCGTTATTACTAAGGGAATGCCTTCTGTGCAGAGTTCAAATGGCTGCCTTAAGAGGCTGAAGGCACAGGGTGGTTTTTGCAAAATCTTTAACTTTCCTAACTGGTCACATTCCTATTTTATCCTACCTATCGCCATTTGATGTTCTACCACACATGATCTTTCCTCACCTCATACAAAGGATATCTGTAACTAAAGGACTTTTCTTGCTTTAGGTTTAAGTTTTCAGTAAAGTTGCAACTTTCAGTAAAAGCTTTATTTCCATTTCCTCCAATCTGATTCATGTTAGAAACCATCTCTTTTTAAAAGTGCTGCAATATGCCAGGATAAATTCTATTTTTATCTATGTAATAATCCTGTTTACTAGGAATTAAAAAGTATTATTAAATTAGAAGTTTGAAATGAAGCTTTTTGTAGAGTTCAGTCCAGTCCTTGTTCATCATTCTCACTATTTTGTTTTTAACAGGAGTCCTGTGCTTGTGTTCCAATGTGTGCATCGCCATGTCATTTGCCTGGACTGCTTCCACTTGTACTGTGTGACCATGCTGAATGACCGCCAGTTCATCCATGACCCAGAGCTTGGCTATTCCCTCCCCTGTGTAGGTATGTCCCAGATGATTTTTTTTTTTTTTGTAAATGTAATTTTGATCTCAGGGTTAGATTTTTTAAATTACCTATTAGTTTTGAGTATGTCAATGAAATTATACTGCATTCATAGGAGCTGTTTAATTTCTTGGAGAAAATATTTGAATATTGAAGTGATTTTTGCTAAGCATGTGGACTGGAGAATTGACTGGATTCCAAAGGGCATTTCATTTAAAACCAAATGTTTACTTTCTTCACATTAGTATTTTATAATCACGAAATGCAAGCAGGTAATAGCATTACACTCTGGTTAAAAAAAACCAAAACACCTTGACCTCCGCATTTCCACTTTCAAATTAAGCAAATTATTAACTTTCTTGGTCTGTCTTCAAGCACTAATAAGAAAGGATTGCAACAGGAATTTAAAATAATCTTCCTGTTGGTGAAGTTATTTCTGCTAATTATCACTTCATTGAATAAAATGTAATTATGTGTTTTACATGAGTAGGAAACAAAGTTTTACTTGACTAAACAAAGACTTAAATGGAATATGGAAGATTTGTTTTGAGAATTGATTCAATTACACTGGCATGTGTACTGTAAATCTGTCAAAAATTTTGCTATGAAGAAGTATATACATAGAATTCTTTTTTCCTGGTGCTAAACTAGAATGTGAGCATATATGTTTGTCTCAAGTGCTGTATCGTGGTATGAGAATAATTCTACAGCATATTAGAAGCTGCATAGAAGATGGGTTTGCCTGGTTACCTGAATGGCTGATAAATAAGTTTCAAACCCCACTAGATGGGAGGAAAATTGACCAAAGTTCTTAGGAGAGTGGCATCTATTTAATCTGAGAACATGCCTTGAGGATATTGAAAGTACAGTAGTAAGAAATATTTTAAATTATTTATTTTTAATTGCTTCAAGAGCAAGCAAGCAATGTTTCTTCACATTTCACTAGAGTTGCTGTCTATGTGTTATGTTGCCAGATCTTATTTTACTTCCCCCTAAACAGGTCACTCTGCTACTGCATTTACACACTGATGTCATCTTGCATAAAATAATTTTTAATGTTGCGTAGGAAAACTTGTCATGAGAAACTGAACAGGAACTTTATACCCAGTGTTCTTTCCTTGACCTTTACATTAGCACAGTACTGTGTGGTCAATCTGTACTCTCAGCCGCCTTCCTTGCGTCTCCAGAAGTTAATCCATTTTCTGCTCCCACGCAAATTAATAAGCTGCTTGAGTAGAATGCTTCCTTTTTTCCCCCTCTTTTATTGATTTTCTTCCACTTTCTTCTGTTAGCTCCTTAGGTTAATCAGTTATGCCAGTGGTGCAGCAGGCAGCTCATCTTTCTCCTCGCTTGTGGGCCTCCTTGCTCCTATGGCTGGTTTCACAGAGCTTCCTCCAGTTCAGGCTGATATGTCAAACTAATGACCCTTCTGCCTCTCCTGCCTGTAAACCCATTGCTAGACATGCCATACAAAACTTGTACTCGGATTTTTCCATATATCTTCAACTCCAGTTGTTCAGTTCAGAAGTCCTTTTTTCTCAGAGAGGAGACTAAGAAGTTTTCAGAAGTTTTTACCCCTGGCTGGCAGTTGCAAGCCAGTCTTTTTCTCTCTTCTGTTTTCTGAAGTTGAACATTATGGGAATTGAACAGTAGAAGCAGAGTAGGGATGGGAGGAAGAGAATATGCAAGAAGATGGTGCTGGGATGCTCAGGGTTGTGATTTCAGTCTTGGAGTTGTGAGGAAGGCATGGGTTTGGCTTAAGAAAGGGATACTGTAGAGGGTGCACAAAGGATGAGTGTGCTTCTACTGTTCAAGTGAGATAGGGTTCAGCTGAGGGAATGGAAAAGAAGCTATTGCTGCCAAACTAGCCTCAGCTGTGTTATACTCTAAGTGTTGCAACACCTAAATATGGGAAGACTAAAATATTGCTAATCTCAAAGTTTCAGAACTCCTGAAATTGGAAAGTTGTTTTCAAAATACTGTACCTTAAAGTAGTTCTAATAGCACTAGTAATAGTAATACAATTGCAGTACTTTTTCGTTCTCTCATTGATTGCTACCTCCATCAATTGTCTCTGTTATGTTAGCAGTTTTGAATGAAAAAAAAAATGCATTTGGAAGTATTCTCTTTCAAGCTGCTTTGCAGAACGAAGAATCTAAGCAGGGCTGTTTTAACTTCACTGGTTCATTTCTGCAGCTTCCTGAACCTAACTTTCTGATATACAAGTAATTTGGTTGTCTCTAGCATAAAGTTATACTTGAGTTAGGAACTAATGATTATTTTTTGTTCTTTGAGAAAGTCATGAGACTGACTTTCATCATACCTGTGAGGAGGAGGCATGCCTGAGTTGCCGGCCCCTTCCTACTATTCACATACAAGGGGTTTTAGCCTCCTTCATATCTATGGATGAAGCAGCTTTCATCATCAATGAATTCAGTTAAGAAATATTCAGAATAGTGTCACTTGATTTTCTTTTCCGCTTATCATGGTACTTCTACTGAATAGCATAAGATGGCATTTTTACAGTCTACAGTTCACAATCTTCATTTTGAAACTGCAATTTGCAGTTTGTATTTACATGTGAGTATGATGAAGCACTATTTGACACTTAGCTTTTGCTAATTACCTCAGTGAAGCCTAAAATAAATCCCCCTTGACAGGAATGGACACCATGGGACATGCCAAGAAAAGACTTTTCTTTCTTATTCTGGTAATGTGGGTTTAATACATGTTATAGGTAATCCGTAATAGAGCATGACTTGAAGTAAAAAAATGTTAGGTCTGAGCTTTATTGAAAGGATAGAGGTTCATTTGAGCCTTCTTCTAAAAGGAATACAAAACAGTGTCATATTGACTCTGATGAGATTTTTGTTGTGGTAGCTGACCAGGTTGCACAGACAGCTCAAAAGAGTCTGCATTAATGCATGTATTTTTAAACGCCACAGACTAATGGTGAAATACTGTTTATGAGGTCTTGAAGTTTGAGGTTTTGGCTTTTTAAAAGTTATTTTATCATTTTCATGTAAGAGTAGATTAACTTAAAAACTAGCACATTTCTTCAAGGCATATGTGCACACATTGCCCTCGAACTGTACAGGAGGATTTGATTTTGTAATTAAGCGTATTTAAATTGTTGACACTTCCAATTAGTTCTGTTCATTCTAGTGTTTTTCAAAAATAGAGATAACATAATGAACATAGCCTGCAGTTTCCATTAACATTTGACTCACTGTTCCCAATTTTTATCAAGGGAATGTACCAACATAGCAATTTTTTTATATCTTTTATTGAATCAACCTAGAGGTGAAAGCACCACACACAAAACAGAATAAAAATAAACAGCAGCTGCTACAGCAAAGGGTCACTGTGACAGACGAGATCAGTGCTATCATCACGAGTATATGATAACTTGAGCTGGAAAGGATCTAGGGATTTCAGATGAGCAGGGCTTCTCAAGTAGGTTTAATTTCTTGTTTCCTGGCACAGATGTGCCAGAGGATTCATTTTGTCATTGCATTCAGGTATTTTGTGTGGTTACATCCTTGCTTTGCTTTGATTTCTGTTATGGGGCCTAATTAAGCAGGAGATGATATGTGTTCAAAAGAAAGCTATCATCTCAGCTGATGAGCTATGATATATCACCTCAATAGGGCCATAGCTTCACTTTGTTCCAAAACAAAAAGAGTCATTGCTGTGATTTTTTGGAAGAACAACGTTAATTCCTTAGTGTTCCGCTGCTAATCGAGTGCCTGGCAGCAGTACTGCTGCTGAGAACAGCCAGCATTGAGCACCAGAGCTCTGAGCACAGTAACTGGTGCATTGATAGGATTAGCTGCTCACAGGAGTGTGGCAGCAGCCCCACGACTCAAACCCACTGTCTCAGCTCAGAGGAAGGACTTGCAGATAGGAGCTGGCTGAATTTCACTGGTCATTAAACTAAAAAAGTAAATGTTACAGATTATACTCTCTGCCCTTGTTAAATAGCAACAAAAATCTATCCCATCTCTCTGTGTGGTGTCTTGTATTAATGAGGCTTCATGCATAGAAATTTCCATGAGTGGTGACCTCCAAGTATCTTTGAAATAATTAATAAGGTGCTTAGAGGGATAGATTTGCATATGCATGAAAGATCATTTATGGTTATTTAGTTACTGTGCAGGGCAAAGAATCTTATAGCATTACCTCAAAGAAGGAATTGTGTACAAATATACAATGTATTACCCCTTTTAAACACATTATGTTCCTATGAACACAGTTGCACTTTTGAAATAGCATTAGAGCGTTATGAATCTTGGTCCCCAAAGTAAAATAGGGTTCCACCATTCTTTGGTAGTGGAAAAGCTGGTGACACCAAGGAAAGGCAAGGTTTTACACTGCTGTAGGCACTTTGCAAAAATGTCTTTGCATCACTTTATTTCTTATGACTAATCATATGCATGATGTATTTTAAAGGAATCCAGATAAAAGATGCAGTTCTCCTGACGACTGTAAAACACTATTGTATCTGGAAGTAATCTGATTTTACCACAGATATATAAATAAATAAGGAGAATTACCCCAATTTGTGTATGGAACTGCTAATAAAAAGGGCTAAAGCTTTAAAGTATAGTAAATTGCCTCAAGGTCCACGTTCCACTGAAGGAAAGCTTCTAGGGTTATATTAAATTTTTTATCCACATTACATGCTATTTATGTAATAACAGTATGTCAATGCAGTCATGAATCTCTGAACCATCTTTCAAAATCCTAGTATCCTTGTAGAAAAGGGGAGAATGAACAGCTTAAGCAAAGTCTGCAAGTAGGAGGGAGGAGGAAAACTGTGATTTGACCACACCAAATAGTGTGTTTGAATCTTTTCTGTTATAGACAAAAGTTCCAATTAATTTCAGAAGGTGTGTGTATGCAAGGGGATTTAAAGTGAAGATCAGTGTTCTATGAACAGAACCTTCTCAAGAATGCAATGTAGAAGCATGCATCGTTTGGTGGGGCCTAAAGTGAACCAGTTGGTATAAGAAATAAGAGTTGCCGATGTGAAGCCTCAATATATCAACAGTTTCTGAAATCTGTGTTCTCCCTGCTTAAACACATTTGGGATAGCTTAGGAAATCACAGAATTCTGGAAATGGGAGTGATTATTAGAGGAATAAAATAAAAGGGATTGAAAGTACACACATTTGCAGCTTTAGGAATTGTTGCAAAGTGCTACTTAAGTTTAATATTCAGGAGCTGTTAAATTCTTGGCAGCTGTAAACTTTTTGTAATTTCTTGTTGGTATGAAATATCTGAGCATATAGAAGCAGACTTTCACAGAGAAGGGAGCCAAAAACATATAGATAAACCAGATTTTTACTCACAAGGATTAGTTGGATTTGCAGAAGTTTCCTGAAGAATTTTTTATGGTCTTCTGCATTCTCCTCTCGCTGTGGTCATAAAATAAACATGAGCTAACAGTGCATCAAGTGGTTTTTTGTGTTCCTTTACTAGCACAAGCTCATGAGACTAGCTCAAAGGACATGGTTAGAAGTCACAGCAGCTCTTTCATTTCCATTTTCAGTGCTGACTGAAGTTCAAGCAGTGATATCTGAGGTTTGTTCCCCCAAGTCTCCATGCTGTTTCTGTGGCTACAGATTGCCAACTTCTTATCTAAACAGCCTCCAAATCTACAGAACAAGCAGAGCTTGATCCCATGGTATATCTGAAGCAGGCATCGGATACTTCTCTGTGAACAGCTACAGTGAAATTGTAGAATGTGGTACTTAGAGAAATCTGAGTGGCCATAATTAAATTCTGCATGAAATGTCTTACCCATAGGTGTTTTTCTCCCTTATCTCTCACTAGTCCTTCTCTTGCAGTATATTTCAGTTGTAAATTGCATGGAAATGACAGTGCACATAGGCTTAATCTGGTTAGCAATAATGAAGGACAAGAGATAATGAAAAAATCTTGCATAGAAATTAATTAACTTTAAAAGCAACTAGAAATGAACTTTCAAAGCACACTTCTTGTTGTATAAAATGAACTGGCCTGTGTCAACGTAAAAAAAACATACTGGAGCAGTGGCAGGAGTGTGTGCAGAGGGCTCTATCTGTCTTTCACCATTTCTATGTCCGGCTGAAGCAGAGGTGAATTTTTGTCTCAGCTGGAGCCAGTGAAAGCTGTGACTTCGTCTTTGGAAATAAAAGGTATTTGTTCTGACTGAAAGCACTTCTGCCCATACTTGTTTACCTCAAAATGATTACTTGACATGGGTATTTGGTTGACAAGTCACTTTTAAGTTGCCGTTTGATTGAGAAAAATCATCACATACGCGAACAGCAAAATCAAGTCACACAGTTTCATTAGCCACCAACTTTACACTGAACTGCTTGCGTGGATTTTTAATTCAAGCTATTTTCTAATTCATCTTATGTAAGTGCTGTTATAGCAAGTACCATGATCTTGGCTGTATCTCCTTAATGCCTACCTTTTCCAGAAAAATATATATTTTTAAGAAAGAAAGGTCAGCTTCTGAAAAAGAAACTTTTGTGTTCATTCATGGCTGTAGATTCACTTTGAACCAGGACAGCATTCAGTTCCATGGATGGTGTTCCAAGTCCTGAATGGCCTTGCTCGGTGCTCTCATTCTAGTCCATAGGCAGTTAATGTTCATGAGGAAGTCTCTGGGTGAAAGATGGGAACAACTGAGATGAATAGAAGGAAGGAATAATAATACAGGGAATAGTGGAAAGAGGAGTCATGAAGGGAAGGAACTGAGAGAGGCTGAAGAGGCTGGGAATTAAGGAGAAGTGTTGGTGACTATTCAAGGCATGAAAGAAAAAAGATCTAAAGAGCAAGGGTAGGTAAAATGAGTAAATAATGTCTCCAGTTTCTCTCGTAAGGCTGGGAATTTAGCTTTCCGTGGCAGTAGTTCAGTATATGTGGACTGTTCCTCCACAGACCAGACACCCGGTTGTCCTTAAAATATCCGACAGACTGAAGATGTTGGTTTTTACAGCTGAAATTTGTTTGAGGCCTTTATCTTACACTCATGCAGCATGAGGGGAAGCTGACCTTTCATGTTTGGATAATTAAAGATTTCCTAATGGATCAGTTTTTATCTAAGCAGAGAGTTTCTTTCAGTATAACGCCATCCCTGAGGTGGGCTGTGCAAGCAGCAGCCTTTACAAGAAATCATTGCTGTCTGCTACCTTATATACTCCATAAATAACCTGCTGGGACCTACTGTGGCACATTCAGCATGTGTTTAGTCTCCAAAGCCTAGTGATTAATATTCCCTGAGTCACTTTCTGAGCCTTGGTCTCCCACATGGCAGCATGTAGAGCTGCTGCCATATCACAGAACCAGCTAAGGACATTCCCCTTCAACAAGGAGTTGGCTTTAATTAAATTTCTGTGTCTGGGAAGTGAAAATCTAATTTTCTTTTTGACATTTTCTATATTACTACTTAGACAAAATTATGAAAATAATTAATCCCTGTGAAGCACACATCAGCATTATAAGGGGTACAAAAATATTGCATATAAATAATACTACTAATCACCAATCTGTTATAATTTATTGATGCAAGGTCTTATTAAAACTCTTAAATCAGATTTGTTCTTGATGTAGCAGATGTGTCAAATGATTGCACAATGTAGGTGCAAGTGAGGGTTATAAAAAGTAACGTGGTTCAAACCGCTTCTCAATAAATTCTATGTCGCCAGAAACGTATTTCAAGACAACGAATAAATGGGGGAAGGGAGATAAAGTGTGTAATTTAGGAAAGAGATTTTGATTGTGTATTGAGGTCAAATACAGTCCAGTATAGTGGTGAATGGAACTGGTGATGGATGAAAGGTCTGTATGCAATAACAGTATTCTAATTCTGGCCCATGGGGAATGCTTTTTGACATTAAAAAAGCCATCATGTCACCTATTGTCATTTGGTAGCCTTGTTTCCTTCCCTTCTTATAAGCATGGAAATTATTATCTACAATTATCTGTTGCTTATAGAAATTTGCCACCATATGGTAACAGAATAGTCTTATTTGGAAATAAGTCTAGATTCTTTAAGATAGAAAATATATGTGTTTAACCAGATGATGAGTTTCAATATGGTCTTATAAGGGAGTTATTAGGATTCTTACAGTTAGCTTTTTTTGCTTTGATGCCTGATAAATTTGGGCTAATTAGAAATGTTTATGTTTCATTTTCCAGTTCTAAAACCAATGTAGCCTCATTTTTTCAGTGAAACTAATAGGACAATAGGATTTTCCAGAAGAATTTAATATCCCTTTAGTATTATTTTTAACATAAACACATAGATATCTTGAAGGAAAGTAAGATTGGAGTTTGCAGAGTATGGTGATTCTGTCAAGCACCTCTGGACAGAATCAAGGACGCCTTCTAAGAAGGGACTTTCCTAGTACACAATTCAGTATGATTCATAGCCAAGGTAGAAATAAATAAAGGCACATGAGATACAGTTAGTTGAAAAGGAAGTGAAACATATATTTTCCTTATACATTGTTTTAATAAGGGTGAATGAAGTTCTTACAAGACTTTCCCATTTCTGAAACATCTGTGGAAGTGAAACTTGACAGATCCTTGTTAGTCATGCCCTTCACTAACAACTTAAGTTCAAATATTCACACTTTCTGTCAATACCTTTGCGTACCTTGCTCACTGCAAGTGCTCACGGATAAATTTCAACAGTAAATAGTAAGTTGTAATACAACAACATTCATAAGATTATGTAATATGTGGAATGTTTAAGCCTTATGTGCCTTGAGCAGGCCTAGACTGAAGCACTAAGATGCATTCTATAATCTCTTTCTTTTTAACAGATGTCAGAATGTTAGGGAACAGTTATATTTGAAACTGAGACCATCTATCAGCATCCTAGTGGGTGACTGCAAGTACACTACCTGCCTGTCAGTCAGTACCTGTTTTCTTTTCTTCTCTGTTCCCCTTTGCCCTAGATGTCTCTTTTTAAAGCTCATAAAAAATGAGGTAGTGCTATAAAAGCAATGACCTGGCAAAGTGTGCAGTTCTTGCCACTTGGTGCACACCTCAGCTGCTCCACCTCCAGCTCTGCAGCTAACACTGCATGAGACACCAGTGCTTCAAGAATGCTTTTACTGTTAGACTTTTACAGAAATAACCAGAATATTCATGACAGTTTTGCTGTATTAATACTAAATTGGAAATCTGAAGAAATTCTCACCCTCACTTAAGATATTTGGTTGTGACTGTGAATTCATATATATCTATATAACACATATAAATGTAAAATATATGTTTAGAGCTGTGTGTAAAACATAAATAGCTTAGCTGAAGGTGTTAAAAACCAGACAAATGACACAACTGGGAAACAGTGACAAAGGTATGCCCATTAAAATTCTCCTGCTTAGTTGTTCTGATTTCTTTCTCTATTTGTTCCTTTTCTTTATTTTTCCCCAAGAATATGCCTACCTTGATTCTATATTATTTCTTTTTATGATTTATTGATATTTGTGGTTTCTGGGAAGTAAAATATTTTCTATTCTGTCCTTCACTACCATTCCCTTTGTTGTCTGCCCATCTCTGTTGCCTTATTTGCTGATCTCTAAATATTGCTGGCACGCCCTCTGATTCTTTTCCACCTTTTTCTCTTGCTCTTCATTTCTCCTTTTGTCTTTCTTTTCTGTGCCTCACCTTGGCATGCCTTTCTGTCTCCTGCCCTCTTTTATTCTAATTGAGATTCCAGTCACTCTTGATCTCTTCTGTAAGGACCACAAAGCAGTGAGACATCTCAGCAGATGAAAGCCTAAGGAAAACTGACTCTGGAGGTGGAGTAATGAAAAGGGGTTGCTTCTGAGGGTCAGTTTTTTGTCTGTGATCACTACAAAAAGGGCATTTGGTATTGTCCCTTGGCTGCATAGGAGAACCAGCTAGGTCTTATTTCCCGACCTGTTTCTTTCTCACCTGGTGAGCAGGGATATTCACATGCACGTGTTGAATGCCTGGCACTGTGGCTGTGTGTCCCCTAGAGAGAGGCAATGGGAGTAGCTACAAGTGAAGGCTGATATGCTCTGATAACTTGGCCCAAGACAGCTGCTTGGGAAAGAGAGCCTTGTGTCAAATGGAGTACGGGGCTCAAAGCCTTGATTATTTGTTTTTTGACAAACACATTTCCTTCATTATCATTACCAGGTAAAAAAACAGTTAATAAGAACTTGGGGCTTTTTTCTCTCTTTTATTCTGTAGCCACACATGCACATAAGCACACATAGGTACAGCCTTCAGCAGAATTTCTGGCCAGCTAAAACATGAAGTAAAGTACTAAAAGGTCCTTTTGTTTGCTTTCTGTTGTGTTTGGAAAATGGAAGAGTGCAATGCCAGGTACAAAGGAAGCTCAGCTTGTCTGTTAAATGGGCTGCCTGGCACAGCCAGATTTTGCTTTTCATGATCCACGGCCCCAAGTAAAATCCTCTGTTGATATCACTTCTGGAGGAAGGCTGGAAATTATGGAGGCGTTTTTGGTAATAACTGCTAGCAGGAAGACAGTATTTACCAGGAGTCTGCAATGAGACTCTCAGGTAAATAATAAGCATTTTAGAAAAACAACCTAATTATGTATTTAATCGCTTGGAGCCGTTCCATTCACTTGGGAAAATAGTGTGCGTTTTGTAAATCTGCCTAATTATTTATTTGGGAAGGTAGTAATTCTAGCCTCTGGGGTATGTGTAGTGTGAATTTTTTGACTTTCTATGCAGATCTGATATGGTTGAGGATGTATTTTTTAAAAAACCAACACCCCACATCTCAAAATACCAAGCCAAGACAATGCAAAAATGTTATTAATGCAGTGGGGATGTTTCACTTTTCTATCCAGTGCTCCACTATTTCTATAAAGGCTTCAGACTTTATTCTGCTTTAACACAGGCATCATCTTAGTATTCTCAATAAGATGAGCAGTAAAGTGCAAGCAGCCGTATTTCTATATGGCACACTGTCTGAATAGGGAGTTTTGAGGCCACTAATGAATCAAGCTAAATCTAGTCAGCAGTCATTAAAAGCTAGAGCACATTTCAGGTCTGAAACTCCATAGCATCTTTGCACTGGACGTGATAGTTTTCTCTTATGATGTCATGAATAATGAATTGCATACTTTGGCCATAACTGGTTACTAGCAAGAGAACTGAATGTCTAATATATGTCAGAATTAAAATAAGTAATTTTGTACAGTGTATGCCAGTCCACAGGGAGTTCTTTATTTTACTAGAATACATTCTTCCCACTCTCAATTCGTGCCTTTTTACTCTGGGTTTTCTTTAATCAAGAATTTATAGACTAGTTTTCAGAGACTATCATTAACTGTCCTTAATTTACTTGGTGTGACTCTGTATTTGCTGTGCATTTTGAAGTGCTATGGAAGTCCACTTGAGAAATTATTTTTTATTTTTCTAAAATTTTAGAAATCATTATTGGCAGAAAATACACCAAGGCAGAAGTATTTACAAATCATATATTTACCCTATGTAATGATAAGTAGAATTTTTCTAATAAAATATATAGTCAAGAGGAATTATCTGAAGAATCAGTTTCTTGACATTGCATTTCTTACTAAGTAAATTAAGGTGTGCTGCTAAAAATACAAAATACTATCAGTATTTAGAGTATTTTCATTATCAAAACAAAAGCAAAATATTGTTCACTTAAAAAAATTTAGTGTATTGATTTAGAAGACTGGTCATAGCCTCTGTATCTGCTCCTGACTTCATCAGGATTTATGGGGGTGTTACATGAAACCCGTTTTCCATCACAGAAACACCAAAAGCTCAGGACAAACCAGTCACATTATGCCTATAACTGAACACTTCCTCGAAAGGGCCAAAGCTCTTCTCCTGAGCAGGATGTCTTCCACAATAAATAAAAGCAAGAAATTCTAACAGAGAGTTCTTACATCACTCTCTACCCATTTCTGTGTTTCATCCCAGGGTAACCTCAAACTCCCACATCTTTTACTTACTGCTCGTACTGCAGGTAACCTGCAGCTCACTCCTTTGTTTCCCTCCTTTCAGAAAATTCTGGCGTTTGTGCTGATTATATTAGGTCCTTCACCAGTGAAAGGAATATTGCTCTTCTGCACAGGAGCATACATAATTAGCACATGCTTAATCTGGTTGGTTCATACTCAAATGCTTATGTTTATGCATGGACCTGCAAACTTTTCTGGGTAAAGGAATTTTCATACATCATCCTCATTGCTAGATAGCATCAGTGTCATCGAGATGGACTGATTCACTGAACTGGTTTATTATTTCTAAGTAAACCAATTTTCCTTGCATTTCTGCAACATATATGGAAATACATCCTAACCTGAAAAACACTTTATTTCAAAACACATTGTATTCAAAAGTAATTTCAACCCCTCATGCATTGTATGACTATCCAAATGCACAGAAAGCAGAATAGTGAATTTTATCTACTGGATGAACCTCATGAAAGTGTTTTCCCTCTTTTGTTACACTGCTTTTATTCTAAGTCCCGGTTAAGCAGAATTCTATAATAGATTTGACATATAAAACCCTTTAAAGAAAACAAGCTCCAGTTCACTGTATTATTCTAATTTTTATTTACAAAATAGTAGCCATTTAAAGCATTTGTAGAACTAGAAAGTATATAACAGTGGATTGATGTCACACTCTTTAATTACAGACTGAAGCAGCACAACATGGGGATTTAGTGCAGATAGCAAGGGCCAGCCTGAGAGCAGATGTAAGATGGTTTAACCCGTGCTTTCATTTTGGCCATGCTGGAGCCTGGACATTAACTAAAATTTGGTAAGGGAAAAGTATTCCTTTAGAATGGGATACCTCTGTGCTGGGTTTGTTCTCTAGATGCCATACAAGTTGTATAACTGACGTCACTCAGCAGACGATGGCAATGAATTCAGGACGGCCTCTGCTCCTGTTGCACTGGGAGAGTTTCCTAACTTTAGCATGATCCTCAAGCGGCTGCTATGGGTGTGTTAAGGTCATTTCCTGTATCTCTCACAAAGCAGCCAAAAGCAGTTGATAGTCTGTTTGTACAGATTGAGAGGAAGGTATGATAATTGAAGTGATATTACATGGAATATAAGGAGATTTATAATTACAGTTTTGGTATTCCAGAAATCAGGACTGGTGTGTGACCAAGATTTTTCTCAAACATGATTACTGCTTTAACTATGGTAATTAAAAGTACCATGTAATTCGTATTATGTCAGAGGTTAAATATTTGAAAGCAACATGAAGTTGCAACTGAGAGATCTTTTTTGTACTAGAAATCTTTACAGTCCTTTTAGAACAGTGTTCTAAAGTTTAACTTATTATCCTACCTGAGTTACATATTTTTAAAATGGCAGGGTTTTGATGGATGGCTCCCAGTGAAACTAATGTGAGTTTGGGATAGGTCTTGGTGTTTGAGAACATAAACTAAAATACTCATGGCTTGAAATCCTTCTTCCGCAGGGTTTAAAAAGGTAGTCATTTAAATCTTGAAATTTAAAAGTATCTGGGATGGGGAAAACTGTTCGGTTTTAATCATAATGTTGAAATTCTGTACAGTCAATTCATCCCAGTAACACAACTCTCCCAAATTCAAAAAGTTGGGGTTTGTGTGTGGAAAGCTTCCTGCCATTTCAATAGAGAGCAGAACACGAAGAATTCCTCTGAGATAAAATTCTTATGTTAGGTACTACAGGAAAATGTGGATTTATGCCAACAATAAAGACAAAATGAGATTAAATTCTAGTCCTCAGAATTCAAAAGCACAGAAGAGTCTTCTTATGAATGACAATTCAGTATTTTGGAGAGGTTTTAAATATAAAATGTTCTCTAGACCATATGTTGTGATATATCCAAGGAACCTGAAAATATGGTCCTCTGTCTTTTCTAGTTTCTCACAGTTCTGGTATGATGACGTTCTTTTTTAATTCACTCTCTGCTCTATTTTGAGAGGCAGTTTTCCATCTGAAATTAAGGCATAGTACTAACAATATGACACATACAGTATGGTATTGTTTGCAGCCAGAAAATGGTTGCTAATGCACCAGAAAAATTTGGAAGAGATAACACTGAAATCTTGGCTTGCTTCAGCCTCCCACTTACAAGCTGCTGATCTGGCAGCATATAGATATGGACTTACACCCAGAAATTTGGGCAAATCTAAGCAAAACATAATGCAATGATTTGTACCTGCAAAGAGTAGTCCTGACTTAACTTGCTCTGAGTACTTATAAAAGTAACTAAAATTACTCTAGATTTAAATTTCCGATCCATGTCTATCAAGTTTGATATGTGTGCAGATGTATGTACATATATGTATTTCACTGTCACTTTGTAATCTTAACTTCATTGCGATAAAAATTTTATATTGGGAAAAAAATGCAATTCAAATGCACAAGTGCACCTTTATTTAGCTTTGCATTAATTTTTAAATTTTTTTTCATTAAGAGACATACATTATTTAGCTTTATCAATAAATTTGACTATATTGACTAAATCTTTCTCTGACATTTCTTTCAATATAAATCAGTGAACATTTCTGAATTTTTCAATCTCCTAGTGAATTGCTTTGCATTGTAGTTCAAATCTAGTCACCCTACTGATACTGAATACCTATATGTAATAATAAAATTATCACAGGTGAAATTAAAATATTATTACAATCAACCTGATTGCTTTTAAGGGTGAATTATTACCATAGCTATTCATGTTTAAACAGGTATTATTGAAAGACAACTCTCTTAAGCGCATATTGTATGTTCTTAAATTTTGTCACATGACGCTTTCCCCTTATTTGAAAAGTCCTCTATTTCTTCTAAGTGGCTAGAGAAATGTAACTTTGTGTATTAGGCTTAGAATGGATTTTTTCTCGCCCATGGAGAAATGAGATTTTACAGGCATTTTGAGATATCATCACTCAGAAACTGCCCTTCTCTAACAGTCTTAACTCATTTTTTCAAAGCCAGCATTGCAAAATTTATTGCCAAGACACTTTTTTCCATTTCCCTGTGTATAAAATAAAATTCTGGCTTTTATTTATGTTATTTATAATAGATGTCGACTGCCTATATGTAGAAGGGCAAATTTAAAGTCAGGTTGTTCAGTAAGCTTCCTATGTGGCTGCCCCCAAATACCGCTGTGTGCAGTTTTCCCCGTGTGCCTACTCACCCAGTCTGACTCCTGAAAAGGTCACTTATTGTATTCATGTGTCACATTGTGTAAAGCATTAGGTATTCATGTGATCATTTACAAGTTGTGTGAATTTATAGCCACTTTAATTGTCTCCCCTGCTCTTGTCCCCACGGGGCTTAAGTGGAATGCATTTACAACCCCAGACCTCTAAAGAGTATCAAGTTGCGCAGTTTTTAGCACAACTTGCAAGGGAAACTTTTTTTTTTATTTTTCATGTTTTTGTCTTTTCAGAATGTGCACAAGCAGTGCTAAAAGTTAGATTTGTTGAAGAGCAGGTCTGGGCATAGTTCAGCGCTGGTGCCGATTACAGATATCTTCCAAATCTAAGGAACGAAAATGGAAACTTTATGCTCTAAGGGAAGAATCCTTGATTTCCATTGGCACATGCTTTTAGCTCACAGCTTATGACACTTTTTATATGTTGGAAATGTACTTTGCATAATTTGAGAGGTTTTAAAAAAATATTATACTACTCCTCTCCCTCAGGGCCCTCTACAGTTGGAATCTTATTCTAAGGGAGCCTGTTTCTACAGGCAGATGGATATGAAAAATAATGCTAATAAAATTTGTAAAACTCTTTTTAACATTTTTATAGGAATATATTTGTAAAATATATATAGAATACAGGATGAATGATGCCATTTTATGGCTTAATATTGCTCAGTTAGGATGACTTGCATAGCTCCCTCATGGTTTTGCCACTGTTTATTTTATCCATTACAAACTCGTGTTACGCATTTTATATAAACATAAATATTTGTATATGTGAGGGACTAGTATGCATATATATTCAAACAGAATACATATGTGTATATACTCACACATGCACATAATTAAATATAGAAAAGCATAGCTTTTGGGTTAGAAGTCAAGAAATCTCAGAAATTGTTGTACTGTTTTCACGACTTCATTTAATTAAGTCATATTTTCCTTTAAAGTCTTTCTTCACAGCTTCAAAAGAAGTCATTTGGATATGATTCTTAATGTTATGTTAGATGAGCTGGACCACTGACTGTTAAGAAACTATAAACATTTAACGTCATCATGTTAAGCATGCATACTTTGCAAGTGGTCAGTTATGGTAACTTTCTGCCTCTATTCTTCAGAGCTTTGTTTCATTCTTACATTCTTTCCCCTTCTTTGGAATATTCTGTTGTTTTTTTTTTCCCTGTTTTTTGTTTTGTTAACTCATTACACATTTTATTTAAAAAAAGAAGCAAAAAAAACCAACCAAACAAAAGAAACCTCAAACTCAAAACTTTTTTTTTACCATACAGTGGTACAATGTTATGTAACACTCATGTAGGTATAGGAAGAGGAATGAAGGTGAGAATAAATATTAAGATAAATAAGTGAATATAAAGGAATGATGGAAGTGGACTCCAACCAGTAGGACCAGCTACAGACGTAAAAGAGAGATTGTTGGCTGCAGGAAGAAGGCATGGAGTCGGCAGTGTCTCCTTTTTCCGTACTCTTCAGAGGGTCACAACAGTGTGATTACCTCACTCTGGGGAAAGCTGTGGTGTAGCTGATGCTTTCCTTCTCTCCACCTTTTGGCCTTCAGGGTTAAGACTGGAGAGATGTCCAAGCAAATGTGTGTTCTCTGAGGAAATAGAGGGGACTTTCGGACAGCTGTTGTTTTGCTGTGATTGCCTCTTTCCATCATAGAATGGCTGTTTTCTCAAGGCACCTCCCTAGTTTTACCCCATAGCTGCCAATTTTTTGCACACCCTATTAATTCACCTTTTCTTCTGGACTACTTGGCCATTCACTTTTCTTCCTTCTTTTTATCTTACCTCTTCTTTCGTGCCCTAAAACTACATTTAAGGAATAAATTATGTTTGACACTAGGGCTCATTGCTTCTTCACGTATGTGTCTGCTTTACTTAGAAGCTATGCAGTCAACATAAAGTAAGGATTTGTTTGCCAGTCTAGCTCAAGGGGAAGTTTATTGGTCCTTACTATTGTAAGCTTGAATCTCCACAAGAAATTAAAAAAGCAGTTAAAGGAAATCTTAAGGAGGAGAGAAAAGATGCGATTTATAAGACTGTAGAAAACATTTTTAAAACAGAGATTCAGTGAGAAAGATACTGAAATGTGCAAAAGGAGTTGAATCAAACAATGCGTAGGATTGCAAGACTTAAAGATGACTGGATGAGTCACTAAACATCTGTGAAAAACAGAAGCAAAACTGCAATACCATTAGATATTGTGGGAATTACATTTGAGATAAATATAAGCACAAGAAAAAGTTGGTAGAAAATTATTCTGTCATCTAATTTTGCTGGCTAGTGAGAATCTATATGCCTATTAAGCTCTGAGTGGTTAGCATCTTGGAAACCCTGCTGAAGGACACAAAGAGATCACAGTTATTAGAAGTGAAATGGGACACAATAGCTCTATTAGAACCCCCATTTCTAATAGTCCTTTCCTGCTCTCTGAAGCGTTCAGCATGGCATCTGTCTATTTCTTCACTGTAAATGGGTGAATATTCTCTGAAAATAATGCAACCAGCTACATTACTGATAATGCTTGTAAAATCCTTGGTGGCTGGGAAAGGACTTCTGTTACCTTGGATGTCAATTCTAGGGGAAAATAGCATACAAATGTAACAGATCTTGTTGTATGTGGTGCTACAGTGCCCAGAATGGAGCTAAGGCTTACAAAACGTTTTACGACTCTAAAGCATAGTTTCATACGCCAAAAAAATCTGTTAGAAATTTGGCTGTCTGGCTTCATTGTGAAGTGGGACACCTCAGAATAGGGATCTAGCTGGAATAAAGAACATTAGTGATAGATGGAAGCATCAATGAGATATGTAGTCCTGATAGAGTGGTCCATTGGGAAAGACATACTGATTTCAAAAAATGCTGTTAAAAGTGATTCTGGTGTATTTTGCCTCTGTATGCCCATGTGTTTCAGGCCAACAGCATAGACCATTAAGGAAATATTAGTCAAATGTACTTCAGGTTTCTTCTGAAATGACTTAATGACTTTAAAACTTGCATTTACACGTTAGACGTGATATCAGACTTACAGACTTCAGGGCATAAACTGAAAATGGACTTAATTCTGTTACTTCACGGCTTGCTTTTATTTTTTTTACAGAATTTTTGTTGTGTCTGATTACTCTACAGGATTATGGTGCATTTACATGAATTGTACCTTACTTGGCTTTTTAAATATACTTTATAATCAGAGTTACTTAGTGGAAAACTCAAAGGAGTATGGGCTGGTATATCTAGCGCTGAGTAGATCATCTTACAAGTCATGCCATCATGCCAATGTACACACATCCTGGATTCCCTTGGTCTCAGTGCTTGGCATCCTTTCTGTGCACATTCAGATCTTGCCAATTCAGCTTGCTCTGTTGCATTATTTCCTCTCGAGTTTACTGGAATATTTAAATGGCAGGTGTTCTTTCAATTCTTCAGTTTTAACATCTGATTGCTCCCCTTATTTCTTCTCTCCCACTCCTTTGTGCTTTTACTGTTCACCTTTAGTCAGCTGAGATCTCCTGATGTCCTCAGTGCAGGAACACTCTTTCCACTCTTTAATTCCCTCCCGTGTAACTCTCTTTATCTGTGATCTGTGCCTCATTTTATTCTTACTGGGCCATTTAATCTTCGTTCCTGATTGAACTTCACCAATTTTCTTTTCTCTCTTCTTTTCCAGACTCTCACTGTTTTATTGCTTTGGCAGCATGAAATGTGTAATTTGCTTTCCATCCCCTTTTTGTAACTCCATTGGCCAGCTTTACCTTTTACTCTGTTCTTTGGTCTTGATAGCCTCTTCCCTGCTTTTATCATCTACCACCTCCACTCTAATTATAAATTCTGAATACGAAAACAGTCGGCTGTTGGCTTTGTCAGTGCTAACGTCCTTTCAGTGAGTCAGAACCTATGGAGTGAATGCAATGCAGCCCAGTTTAATATGGTCAAGCTGTCCCTTTCTATAAGTGCATGGGTCCCAATCATATTTCCTGATGTCACCATTTTCAGTGGCCTTGTGGGATAGTAAAGTCCCTTACACTATTTCTTGGCAGATACTGCCATCTGTACATTTCAGGGTTTGGGTTGGGTTTTCTTTGTAAGGGGAAAAGGGGGTTGCATTAAGGGGGTCTTACCTTCTCTTTGTTTTCTCTCTATTCTTTTAACTCGCATTCCTAAATTTCATTATTCTGATGCCTTTTTTTAAAAAAACTTTTATCCCCTCTAAGGCAAGAACAGGAAAGTCCAGCTTATCAATTTTGATTTCCTTTTCTGTCAAGGTACCCCACCTAGCTGATAAAGGGAAGACAGTTGATGTAATCTTTCTGGATTTCAGCAAAGCTTTTGATACTGTCTCTCACAGGATCGTTCTGGACAAAATGTCCAGCACACAGCTGGATAAACACATCATGGGATGGGTGAGCAACTGGCTCACAGGTCAGGCACAAAGGGCTACAGTGAATGGGGTGACATCAGACTGGGGACCTGTCACTGGTGGGGTTCCACAGGGCTCCACCCTCAGCCCTGTGCTCTTCAACATCTTCACAAATGACTTGGACGCAGGACTGGAAGGGACACAGAGCAAGTTCCCAGATGATACAAAACTGGGAGGGGCAGTTGACTCCCTGGAGGGCAGGGAGGACCTGCAGAGAGACCTCAACAAATTACAGGCCTGGGAAAACACCAACCATATGAAGTTCAACAAGGGAAAGTGCTGGATTCTGTACCTGGGATGGGACAATGCTGGATGCACAAACAGACTGGGGTATGGGATCCTGGAAAGCAGTGCTGCAGAAAGGGACCTGAGGATCCTGGTCACTGGCAAGCTGAACATGAGCCAGCAGTGCCCTGGCAGCCAGGAGGGGCAACCCTGTCCTGGGGGGCATCAGGCACAGCATCGCCAGCCGGGCAAGGGAGGGGATTGTCCCGCTCTGCTCTGCACTGGGGCGACCTCAGCTCCAGTGCTGGGGGCAGTTTTGGGTGCCGCAATGTAAAAAAGAGATAAAGTGATTAGAGAGTGTCCAAAGGAGGGCAACACAGATGGTGAAGAGCCTTGAGGAGAAGCAGTATGAGGAGCAGCTGAGGTCACTTGGTCTGTTCAGCCTTGAGGAGACTGAGGGAAGTCCTCATTGCACTCTAAAACTTCCTCATGAGGGGAAAAGGAGGGTAGGCACTGATATCTTCTCTGGGGTTACCAGTGACAGGACCCGAGGGAATGGCCTGAAGTTGTGTCAAGGGAGGTTTAGGTTGGATATTAGGAGAAGATTCTTCACCCAGAGGGTGGTTGGGCACTGGAATAGGCTCCCCAGGGACATGGTCACAGCACCAGCCTGACGGAGTTCAAGAAGCATTTGGACAGTGCTCTTGGGCAAATGGTGTGACTCTTGGGGATGGTTCTGTCCAGGGCAAGGAGTTGGACTCAATGACCCTTGTGGGTCCCTTCCAACTCAGCATGTTCTGTGATTCTGAACTTTTGAAGAAGGGATCTGTCTTGATGCTGCGTTAGTCAGGCTTGGCATTGCACTGATTTCTCTCAACTGCAGGAACCCATTGAGTGGTTTCCCAGGGATTTGGGATAGCTGGTCAATTGATTGTGATATCTTGAAAACTTACAAGCACTCAGTGACAAAAAGAATCATTTTAAGGTCAGTTATCTTTGTGGATTCTCTGCTGTCTAATACATTGTGAGTTGTTACATCTTTCCCTTAGTTACTTACCAGGTACCTTTCCTCTGCCCATCTGCTTATTTTTCCAGGACTTGTGATAATTTTAATTTGTACTTCTCTGCATAATCAGTCAATGTGTTAAAAAACTGTGTGAATGTGTGGTATGAGAAGGTGAGGGAAGAGACTGTCAGATCATTTTTAGAAAGTCCAGCTCCTGAGGCATAATGTCAAATGTCCTAAATCTCTTAGCTGCTCAAGTTTTTTTTCCATATTGCCATTCTGATGATGCAGGAAAAGGTGATTGCATTACTTTCCTGGTGACTTAAAGTGGTAGTAATGACATATAGGATGTTACTAGATTCTCAACATCCTGCATTAGGACAGATGTGATTGACTTATTGATGACTTCATTAATTCATTTCAGAGGACAAAAGCTTAAAAATTACTTTTTTAGGATTTTCACATATAGGATTGACAGTCTGAAAGATGTCTTAGTGTCTAATTTACAGTTCTTTGAAATCACCAGCTTTTCCAAACTTACTAGTTTCAGCAGTTATTAGGAAATAAAAGTCAATTAGCACTTCCAGTATATACCATGAAAAGATATTTCCCTAAGGTGTAAATGTGTTAGTAAGACTGCTAGCCAGTTACATCTTGTCAGTATCTGGAATGTGAAAGCTTTGGATACATCTAAATAATGAGAAAATCAGTTTACACTTCACATACTGCAATAAGTCTATAAACAAAACTTCCCAGCATCCATTGGAAAGCTGTGAGATACACTGTGCTGTCTCTTCCATTAAGAGGTGGATACCATAAAAGAAACTCTTACATGCACATATTGAGTGGATTAAAGGAGTGACTTTCACTGAATATATTAATATTTTCTAACCTTCTTAAAGTGAGATATTTATTCCCTGGAGAGGAGAAAAATCCTACTTTACTGAGATTGCTATCTGGGCCAGGGAAGGTTGGTTGCTAGCTTTAAACTTCTAGCCATCCCATCCTTCTGTTGTGGCTTTATGTGTTGGAGGAGACACGTGCTTTCAGCCTGGTTCCTGCTTTCATGCAGTTTTATCATTCCTTCTGGCTTCTTGTTCCTTTGGTCCTTTGGCCATTCTTTTTATATTAAATGAAAAGAGATCAGCTTTTCAGGATAAGTTCTTTGGTAAGAAATGTCAACCCAGCAACCTTCTGTCTTTGCTTTTAAATCCTCACTTTAATGTTTGGAAAGACCTTGGCTTTTCTGAAAGGAAACAGTCATTGAGGGTGAATATCTCTCTCTCTCCTTTTCTCCATTTTTTTTTTTAATTCTGGGAGAATAATCTCTTCTCAATCCATGGAAAAATAGACACACATGGCTTTTCATATCTAGGCAGATCCACAGCAATTCCATTAGAAAAACCTGCAGAAGGTAACAAGCTCTTAATTAACGTTGAGTTTAAAATGGCAAAATAAACTTGCTTTAATTGGGCCAGGATCATAGGAGCCAAGATTTAACTTCCACAGAGATGAGTCACCATCATGAACGAATGCAAGTAGCAACTGCTATTTTGTTGTCACAAATCAAAAGATGTACAGAGGCAGGCAAGATGATATGTTAAAAGGTCATGTACTCAGAATCAGAGTAACAAAAAGTATTTGCTATGATTAAAAAAAAGACCTGAAAAATATTAAGGAAAGTTTTATCTGGAGTGTTCTTTTATGTTTTTGCTTTTATGTGATTTTTATGTGTGATAAAAGAAGCTTATGATGTTTGTGCATCTCTGTGGTTATTTGCTTAAGTGAAATATTAGCTATAGAACATATGCTTTTTAAATACTTCTACCTAGAGAGTTAGGAATGTGAGAGGGTTTGAATTTAAAAATTAAGTATTAGATGTATTTCAGAATTATGTAAACTTTCTGTTATTCAGCCTGACTTACAAAGCTAAGAGGTTTATTTTACTGACAGTAGAGGATAAAGAAGATTAAATGGCAATATTATCATTCTTATAATGACGGTGATCTAACCTTGGTGTATGCTTAGCTAAGAAAGGTGAGTTTCACCTTTGTCCAGACAGTCTTGTAGAAGACTGTTGCTATAACATTGTGGAAGACTGGGGTTTTTGATTGAATGTTAGCCATCATGAGCAAATGAGTTATAATAACTGTGATGTAAAATATTAAGAAGATGTTTAGAGATGGATTCTCCGCTAACTTCCACTTTGTCCAGTAATTTCCATTGTACGGTTGTATATCCACTTCACAGAGCTGTAAAGATGGAAAAAGGCTGAAGCTTTGTGTCAAGTTTTCTCACTCCCCTTCTCCCTCAGTAGTGGTGTATGCGAATGGCTGCAGAGCTACAAAGTCATGTTTACAATGCCTGGGCCATATAGAACAGAAACACTCGGGAACACACATTTCTCTCCTGTTTATCAGTGTTAGTTTGCAGTACTGCTACTTAATTCAATTTCACATATTCCAAATTTACCCTTTATCTTAGTATAATTAAATAACATTCTCCTCTGCATTTTTTTAAATAGCATTCTACCTCTATTTAATTCATACATTCAGATGTAGTTAAAAACTAGTAATACTGAATTGCTTCTACTGAATGGGATGTTACAGCAGAATAGTTCGGGTGTCTTGCTGTGGTGACAAGCTTGAACCTTGTCCTAAGCTTTTGCTTCAACACCACTCTGTCACTGGGGACTTTGTCGTTTGAGCTAGGAAATCAAAGGCTTCTGCACACAACATCAGCCACATCATTTTATTGTGTGCTATCAACCACAGAAAGTGACTTTTTTTTTTTTTAGACCAGTGATAGAATAGAGCAGTGGTCAAATGGTCTCTTGTTTGTATGAAACTCTTTGTGTACCAAACTGAAAGTATTTTGCATTTAATATTTGATCACGGTTTTGAAAAATTCTGTAAAAATCTTAACACTTGAGTAATCTTTACTCATATAAAGATCATGGTGTAGTAGAGCTAGTCTCCCCTCACCAGCTGCTGAATCCCTATTAAGATATTTCTCCCACCTTTTAACTACATTTGTCATTGGAGATTTCCACCAAATTCCATTAAATTCTGGTACTCTACATAGTAAATAGCCATGAAAGCACCATGCTTCTTAGCACAAATCCTCAATCCCCCGCTAACACCTTATATTACAACTGTCTAATTACCGTGTTCTGCAGTAACCTTGTGGGACTTCCATAGGTAATTAGAACTCCAGAGCGTTTCTGCAATAATCCAGTAAGGACCTCTTAAGTAGAAAGAATTATGTGGTACTAATATTTTTGCACCCACGTGTTCTTCACAGTTAATTGTTTCAATTAATATTTGGCAGCAATGAAGAAATTCATAGAGGTTCATAAACTGAGACAGTTCTCAGGAAACTTTTAAGGCATATGAATTGTAGTTGTGGTCACTTAAAGATGCAGGGCACTTTAGAAAAAATTAAATTCCTAATACATCAAGGCATTGCAACAGCAGATTTTCATATTACTGCTAGGAGAGATGCCTTAACTTGCCCCATTCCTTTAAGACTGTAGTGTTTAGGTAAATTCTCTTTTCTTTCTTTGGAAGTTTTACCAAGTCGTTGTAGATGAAGAATACTGTGTGAATTAAAAAGCATGGGAAGTACACTCTGATACTGTTCTACAGACATGTCTTTGATGACAGAGAGTAGTAGAGAGAGCTATTGAGATGTTTCCTTGATTCTGGATGTCTTTATTTCGCTTCAGTCTCACCTTCCCTTTGTTCTTCCTTTCAGAGTTAAGGATACCACATACTATGCAGCTATAAAGGCCCTGTATACACTGCACATGCTGCACACGCTGGCAGAGTGTGTTTCAGACCTTGGATCTAAATACTACTTAATGTCTTTACTAATTATTCTGATTCTTCACCCCTGTACAGTCAGTGCCAGGCCAATGGTATTTCTATAGATTTATGACAGTGTCATCTGTGCAAGAAAATTAGTCCATCATTCATGAAGTGCATGGGGATATAGAAAACAGCTTTAATCCCAAAAGCACATGTTGCTCCTCCCTGCTTCTTGCTCCCCTCAGCCTTTGGGTAACCCTTCTGCACCCTCACTTTGGTGCTTCCTAGGGGATCCTCCACCCCTTTGGAGTGGCCTCAGACACACCCAGTTATTCTGACACTAGGATAGAAGCAGCAGACCAAGAAAGACCAAGAAAGAGTGGGCACATGAGGGGCATGATGAGGGTAGACACATTTCTTCCCATTGCACTCAGAACTGGCTTCCTTTCCACACTGCCCTTTCCACATTGTCAAGCATATCTCTGTGCTGGACAGAAAGACCTAATGCTTTCCTAATCTCCATGTCTCATCATAGGTACCAACCTGTTTCATTAGCTAGCTCCCAGTAGGGCAATGACTACAATTTATTACTTTACCGTCAGTAAGATAATGACTACATTTTATGGTTGTTTGCCATACACTTTTAATCTTAAAATCTCAGATTTTTCTTCATGGTTGTTTTCTGCTTTCTGTGTAATCGTAATTTTTGTTTAACTTAATATCCTATAAAATAAGGAGAGGTCTGGAAGAAGTCATTGGACAGGTTGATTAGAAGGTCACTTATTTTTCTTGCATTAAAAAGGCAGAAGAACAAATGCCATTCCAATTTATCATCATATGTAACCTTTGATTAAACAATTTTTTGCTATATCAGTGTGAGTAGCTGTAGGCTTCAGAGTAGATTACTGAAATTAAGAACTTTAGCACAAAATAAAGAGTCATTTTTATAGATGATTATTAAATTAAAAAGTCCAATCTGGAAGTCATCTTAATTAAATGTAAAATTGAGTCCACTGAACCTCTGTGCTTTTTCAAATCAGAGCATGATGCTTCCGTAAAATATCATAAATTTCTCCTATTCTGCCAGTTAATTGTTGTTTTGCAGCCAAGATTATAAGTTAGACTTGATTAAAATAAAACGAGCTGTTTCTTAGAATGTGATCCATGAACCCTAATCAATACAGTCTTTCCTTAATGGCTTTCTATCTGTTACCAAGTTCTGAATTTAGTTTAATTCATGTTGCAAAGTTTCCTAATAGAATGCATTATAAAAACTGCAAGAGTAATAGCTCTAAATTTATATGATTTCTCATTGCTTGTACAGCTTTGAGAAGGTAGTATATTTTCCCCTTGGGATGCCTAAGAAGGTAAAAGCAAGTGCATAAGTGAGTAGGTGTGTGCACATGGAGAACCACATGTAGTTTTGCCATGAAAACAGTCACCATGTGAAAATTCTCAGTATGTTCTCCGAGGCAGTACAAAATGCTCTCAGAGAGAAAATACATCACCAAAAGAATCCCTCTATGGTGATGAATGTTTGAATAATGTCCATGCAAATCACTATTCTTAGTGAATGGGCTGTGGCTTCTCTTTCTTACTGAACAAAAGAAAATTTACTGGCTGCCACACAGTGTGGGTAAAACTCAGATTTAGTGATGCCGGCAGCACAAGCAGCAGAATTTACATGTTTCCACAGGATAGGATTTTGACAAGCTTTTGTATATTTGTACAGCCCAAAGCAAGGACACAGTCACTGTTGCTGTATTGCTGAATAAATTCTTCTTGATCAGATGGTTTTTTCCCTTTGTTTCTTTGTTAATTTTTAATTTTTTAATTTATAGTCTTTGGAGATAAACCATTCTCATTAAATGCTTACTACTTTGTTTTTCTCCAGGCAAATCCGGAAGATAGATCTGATTCTAGGTGTGCAAAATTTATAGGTATTTTCTGACCCTCCAGGAAATCTTAGCTGAAGATGCTAAGATGCTTTTTTTAATACATGTGCAGCTTGTTCTCCTATGACATAGAATTAAAATTTCCACAACAAATAACAAAGCAGTGCTTCTTGGCATGGCAAAAATGAGTACATGCATTATGCACACAGAAGGGATTTGCCTGTCCATGTGAGTTCTCACTTCTCTGGGACCAAAGTTTGAAATTTCCTCATTTTCTCGTAGTTCTGTTTAACCGTAAACAGAGACTATATACCTGACATTTCTTAAAGTTGGGGGTGGGGTGGGAGGGTGCTGGGTGAGTAGACACCCACTGTGGATCCCTTTCATGGATCCATTGTAGTTATGGTGGTACTGGGCAAGCCCGTTCATATAACCCGTGCCAGCTCAGTCACAAGCCTAAACAGTAGTCTTCATAGGACTACAAAATGGGTAGACAAATGCCCATTTCTTCCCAGGAAGGCAAACCTCCCTGGATGTATTGACACTCTGCTATGAAGAAAGTCTGTAGAGTCTCCGCTTTGGAGGCAATCCAGTGTTTTTGCAAGGGCTAAATGAACTACTCTCTAGACCCAGCTTTGTACAATTTGCTAGGCTCAATGAACTCTTTTCTTTTCTCCTTTCCTCCTCATACTTCTTTGTTACTTTTAACAATGTGTAGTAGAAAAATTGGCAGTTACTCAATGAAATCACTGTTCAGCTTACACCAAAAGGAAGATTTTTTTTGTGAATTTGCACTTCTAAGAAGATGTCACAGTTTTCAAACGAAGTGGTGAGACTCTGAGTTAATGCTTTTTGAATAGCTTGAATAAAAGGTTGCCCCCGAGTCTGTAAAACAGAAGCAGTGAGGCACAGTACCTCCTGGAGTTCCCTTTGGCCAGTTTGTCTTTGCTCTGCCCTTAACTTGGGTCTTTGTCTGCTGGGCACAATCTTGAGCAAAGTAGTCCTCAGTACAGCTTAGAAATATCAATGGGATGCAGGCTCTGACTGGTTTATTCTTCCTCCTTTTTTTTTGTCTACATTAAAAGAGATTTGGCTCACAGTATTTCTTTGCTCCATCATTACTTTTCATTGGGGCTTATTCATTTAAACTTAAGGAGGAAAATGCCGCGTTTGCTTTTTTCTTCTTCTTCTTCTTTTTTGTTATTGCTATACATTAATGTTGCTTTTAACATGACATTTCTGTCACAATTGTATGTGGCTACCAGAACAAACCTGCTTCTTGACTGTAATATGCAAAAAGCTATACAAAGCATAATTAATGAAGCAAAGCAAAGTGACTCACAGGTGACATTTGTTCTTCTAAAGATTAAGTGGAGTTTGTGAAAACCACGATGAGGATGTAAGAGAACAAAGGAAAGGAAAAAAATATAGGTAGGATTTTGCTGGTTTTGTATGTGTGCTAAAATGGAGATCCTCAGCAATATGTAACATGGCTTTTCCTTTCAATTTAGCATTCCCCCCACCCCAGTCTCTGAAGTATGAATGTATGCATTTTCTTTGCTGTAATGAATAAGGAACATGTGTGTCCAGTGACTGTGATCTTCATTAAAGTTGTGGAAACCTTTTTGTATAGAAATACCAACATTATAATGCTATCATTTGGATCATACCACTGATACTGGAAGGAAATCTGTCATTTTAAAACCGATTTGATGCTAATAAGGACATAAAGCATAATAATGCTTTCCATGGCACCATTATAATCTACACCCATGATCCTTTTTCCTTTTCTCAGCAAAGTATTGACCATTACAGACAAGTTGAGTTGATCCATTTTTGCTCCTGATACTGTGAAATCAAAATATGACAACCATCTATATGCAATACTTTTGGCAAGTTCACTTTATGGCTAATAAAAACTAGGAAAAAAAGAAAGATCATTTTTACAGGTGATCATAACAGTGTACTTTCTGGGGACATTGTATCTTTTTCCAAAAGAATGTGCTGGTAACACACATAATAATTACAAGAAAATTTTGCATAAATAGTTCCATATTTTATTAAGATCCTCAGCAGGATGGTGTTCCATCAGTTCTGCCTAAGTACATACTTCTGTTATTTCCTTTTGTTAAAAAATAGAATTGCCATAACAACTTCATGCAAATTTCATGTGACTTATATAGAACATTATTTTTAGAAGTATTTTGAATTTTGGTTGCTTTAAACTGAAAAAATATTTCTATGTAGATAGGACTTTTGTCTTCATCTCTTTTACTTTTCTTGATAAGAGAATCCAGTGCTTTAAAAAAAATGAAATAATTATTCCCCAAACCACAGTTGAAGTAGGCAATCATATTTTCCAGATTAAAAAATCATCTTCATAGGCTTTGAAAGGTCTCAACATTGATTTTTTTGGATCAAAAATAGTGAATAGAGAAGTTAGGTTGTTCCTCTCAATTACTGCTGAGTGATTAGGTTAGACTATCATTAAACATACCCACCCTAGCACTAATGAGCCACCTTTTTGTGTGCCTCAGCAGACAGTCTCTAAGTGAAAGAGGTATTGAGAACCCCTTAAAGTATTCAAGGAGTTCAGGCATTAAAACATTGAAATATGAGTTGTAGCTGAATTTGGTGCAATGTTTTTGGCTTAGATTTGAAAAAAGTAAGATTATCTGCTGCTTGTCCTATTTTTCTACATCCTAGGATAATTTAGCACTTCCTTGTGTGCTTAAAATGAGACCAAAAAAAGAAAAGGTGAAGTAGGTGTTGTAGTTTTGTATCATTATTAACATTGTTGTATTTTTTTTCTTTTTCTTTTGTTTTTTTTTGAGGCTAAACATTCTGGTACACTATATTGGTCTCAATCAGATTAATTCAGTTGTCATAGCTTTCAGTGTTTATGGTACCGGATTTTTTTCCAAGTTCATAATAATTGTGTCCCTGCACTATAGCAGAAAATCCACCAGAAGCTTTTCTTTGATCTTCTGATAACTGTCCAAGTGAAAATTTGGTAGTTTGTTGTCATGAATATATTACTTGAGTTTTTGTCGTAGCTAAAAATAAATGAATGAACTTTGCAAAGTTCGCTCTGGTTTTGGTTTTATTTTTTTAAATATTTTTCTTTAACATGCGTGATGTTCTATATAAACTCTTATTTTACTTACTTAATGTATTAGTGATGCTTTTATCTATTTAATGTTTTGATGCCTTCACTACCTTTGTTTTCATCTTGTTCATCTCTTGTCTTTTACATACCATTTTGCTTTTGCAAAGTAAGAAATAGGATCTGTTTTCCCTGGGTGTATTTTTATTTGACTTCTAAGTAGTACATGCCATAATCCAAGAAAACAAATGTTAAAAACCAATTTGCAATTTGTCATAATCAATGTATTTTGTTGGTTTACAGTAGGAAAAAATTAATCTCTATCTTTGTGGTGTGTCACACGATTGATTTTTCAAAGCAAACCCCACTGAAATCAATTGGGAGTGCCACATAAAAATCCATGCCACACTATGGTTCTTTATTTATTGGTTTTAATTAAAAGAGAAAAGACATTGGAAATCTCAGTACAACACTATGGAGGTCTTTAGGGTTTTTATTTAAAGTTCCTCCCTTTTTATGATTCCATCGAAATGCCGAGACAAGATGTTTATCTAGTCATGTAAACCGGATGTGGAAAGTAGATAAATTTAATAAATTGACAAGCTTACAGCATCATTCAAGTGATTAAATGGATTCTGCACTACCTCTTCTCTTCTCCATATCCCCACTCCATGTTACTCTTATCTGCAGGATTAGACTCCCTATTAGGTCTTCTGATAAGAGTCCTCCTGCTTTCTGAGACTCACAATTCTCAGGGCACTAGGGTGAAGTATTGTGCCTGTGGGTTCATATGTTATATCACATACTTAATCAAGAGGAGGATTTGGGTTGTATTAAAGATTGAGCACAACCTTTAAGAAGCAAGTCATGGAACTTCATTTTAAACTCTGTATCATGTTTAGATATTGAACCGTGTGCACTGAAGTAAGCTAAAAACACCACTTACTTGCTACAAATCAGTCCCTTATCTATGAAAACAAACCAGACCATGTTTTCAGTAAAATTAGCACATGAAACAGTCATGTGACATTCCAAATGAAAATGAGATATATTGAATAAAATGCTTTTTTAATGTTGCTACAAATAGTGTTTTACTTGTGGATTTCAGTGGGTTTTGTTGGCTTGTGGGGTTTTGTTGTTTCTCTTTTTGTTTTGGTTCAGGGTTTTTTCCACTGATGTGTAGAATTTTCCACATGAGCACTAGAATCTGTTGCAGCTATTTAGGTCACTCACTGGGTTCACTGCAGTCAGAGGACTAACGTCACTCCTTAAAGATAAAATATCTCCTCACAGCCTGGAGGTCTAAGCTCTGTCCAGGGGTCAGCTTATAGGTAAGCGGTGCATATTTAACTTAGAGAAAATGGATGGAAATTTCCAGTTCTGTACAAACATAATCCCTAAATAAACCAGAGGCCATCAGGGGGTGGCCAGTATCAGCACAGCAGAAAAAGTTTATGCTTTCTTTTTCTAGGACTGCACATTCAAAAATACAAACAGGTATCTGTACACATTTGTACGCACACACATTTTCCTACTTTTTCTCAACCATGCTATGTCTATATGAATTTGTTTGTAGCTCATATGAATAAATTACAAATAGTGCTACTTTCTGCTATTTTGGACACCACTACATGGGGCATGTGTTCACTGATAAGTGGAGTTCTCCATATGACCTCTTGATACTGTTGCTGTCTATTGAGGTCACCCTCGATAGGTGACCTTACATCCCTTACCTATATATTTGGGTTCATTAGTTCCAGAAAAGCTGTCCTTTCATTTCTGTGCAAAATCTAAGACTGCACCATCCATGGATTTCAAACAGCAACTTTTTCTGGTTGTAGAATAGTAGTGTGATCCAGTCAATAATTCTACAGAAATTTCACTCATGGTTCAGGGAAAAAAGCACTTAATTTTATGGTGATTAAGTTTCTGTGAGGTTACTGCTACTGTAACTTAAAGGAAACAAGTGCAAGTTATCTATAGTTAGATCAAATTAGTTCCAGTGGTATTTCTTTTTTTTATCAACAATGAATTGGCTAATGTATTTTCTTCCATTTCAAAAGGGCAGTAATAATTTAATCACATTGGTGTATCATGCCAGTATAAGCCAGGGAAATAAGGTTGATTTGTTTACATGTTCCAGTTTACATTACTTTTGAGACATGGTCTTTAAAAGTAGAGAGAGAATCTCTTGAATTGATCCTTAAGTTAAACCAAATAATAATAATTTTCTACCAGAAAAAAATATTTCTCCTCAGATGAAATTTATGCTCTGGGTTGTAACCTGGAGCTGCATTTTGTTTTCCATGTCACATTATACAGACTTGTCAAGAGAGATTTTGTAAAGGAAAACTAACACCAAACAGTTGTATCAGAATTTTAGGGTTTAAAAGTATTGTGAATGTCTAGGTTTTAGGAATCCAATCCAATTCTTCTTCTAAATATATTAAATATAGTCCCAGTACCACATGACTTCTTAGCATCACTGGCAGCAGCTATACAACATCTGAGGTGTAAGTATTTCCTTACTTAACTGAGTTTAAGATAACTGTTTTTGCACTCATAATCAAATAGAATGTGTAGGTTTTTATATGGATGCGAACATTTAAACAAAGGATAAGCAGTCCACCAGAGATTTGAATAATGAGGAAAGAAAATGAAAAAGTTCATCAGCATTAAAAATTTTTGAGAACAAAAGCAGCAGTATTTGGAAAATTGAACGTTCAATTGTGAGAGCTGTTCAGGAAAAATACGTAACTAAACTGGACTGTCTTGGAAATTGAATTTCAAAACTCTCTTTGTTCTCTCAGTTGAAGTATGGTCATGTTTACTTAATAAATACTTGCTTCTCCACTTCTATTTAAGGCTAGGAAATAGAAAGATGTTTGAATGGAAAAATGAGTAAGTAATGTAGATTTGTAGGTCAGCATTCTGTTTCACCTATATGAGAAGCTAAGTAATTTTTTAATTGCTGCACAGTTTTTTTTACTGGAAAACACCCTTCATTCTCTAGACCTAAATTTCTGTTTTATGGGGTGAATTCCTTCCTATTTATATGTGTTCGAGGGTTTCTTTGAAAACAAAGCTTTGCTTTTTGAATGGAAATGCAGTTTTAGGTTCAGAAAATACAGACCAATGTGGGTTTTGTCATCTTGTGATAAGTCTGACTTTACTAGGGAATAAGATGGACATGTATGGTAGCAGCCACAGTTCTAACTCTGTGCCATCATAACTCATAAATTCTGTCATTCAGATCTTCCTGGCACTATGCAGTAATGAAAAATGTCCAAGAAGTAATAGTGGAGGAGCTTCTTCTCAAAATTCTGCAGCAGGCTGTCTATAATGGATCATTTCCAAGAGGATTTGAGATTAATATGACTTTTCCTTTCGCTCTTACACTGATGAGATGTCTCATTATGCTCAGCCCTTTTTAATACATGGGCCATACTACAAGATCTAATTTATTTATTCTGTAGGTGATTTCCATTTCCTTTTATTTACCCTTTAGGCGAGGTAGCCGACTACACAGCAGCCCCTGCTGTTTGGAAGGGACATGAATGGATGTCTGAAACTTAGTTTATTTGGCATAAGAATTTGAGCCAATCAGAATAGCTTCAATGTGGCTTAATAAAAGAGAAGTAAATCTGTGTGAAAAAAAAATTCTTCTAGGCCATATGTATAACAAATATTGTTGCATCTTGTTCAGTTTGGGGGGCTTGGTCACTGTCCTGGAAAGGTCTGGTAAGGCAGGTACAATTCACAGCTTTTATATTCAAACTGCTTTTTAAATGTCTAGATGAACACTGAAACACTTTCTACATACAAAGCTACTTGAAATTACTGCTGTATGTGAAATGTACAGCCTCAAACAATCCTTCAAGATTCATTTATTTTTTATGAATTTTCTTCTTTGAATTATCCAGCACCTAACACAAGGGGTTAATGGTTCTTTAAAATGACAGACTGGAAGTTTCCAACATGGATATTAAGGATACATTTTTGCCACACTTAGGAGTCTAAAGATCAAATTTTCTACATGTATTATAAAATTAATAATATTTTTTTGCTTGTTAATAGAACTAGTGAAGTTACTAGTACAGGCAAGCAGTAGAGATTTCTTCTGCACAGAGCTAGTCAGTTTTTCTCTTTCCTTTCTAAAGTCGCTAACACTTTTGAGGTGTTCCAGATATTGCAATGGATTGAGTGTTTAATAGAGCCCATTTAATTCACTTGAAAAGATTCATTAACTTTAACTTTTTCTATTCCATGGATACGATATAATCATGCTGGAAATACATCAAAGTCTTTCTGCTCATTTTTTACCCTGCCACCATATATGTCAGTTGAAACAGAGAGGAAGCAGCCCGATTCTTGTTTGCATTCTTTTAAATCCATTTATAAACCAGTTTGGTCTATGTCCATTATGGAATTTCTGTTTAATGGTTTATGGCAATTTCTCAAAGAGTCCATAAGCTTCAGCCTCATCAAATATGAAAAATCATACTTTTTGTTGACAAAAATTCCTATGATTATTTATTGACTAGGTTCATTATCTCTTCTAATGTTTCATTACATTAGTAGCATTCTTTTCCCTGGTGGCACGTTTCTGTTCTGATGATGCTAGTTATTCTGTATCTAATTAACAAAAAGTTGTTCATCTGGTAAAAAAAGAAGCAGACAGGTTATTAATATTCTCCTTAGTAAACTGTCCTAAATAATTAATGCAAATAGACTTCCAAGATCGTGAATTTTGATGAGAAGTTACTCTCAAAGATGAATTATTTGGTTTAGATATTTTTCCTGCTAATCCACAGGTTTTTGTGTTGATTCGTGTATATCTGCGTTTGCCTTAGTCTGTTGAGGAGGAGGGGAACACAAAATTTAAGTTTTTGAACAAAATACAGCAGAAAGCTAGATTGAGTTAAAACTCTTCTGCAAAGCTCTAAGGCATTGAGTTTGCATGTGTAATAGAACATGAATCTGCAGTGCTGGGAATTCTCACAGCAAGAACAGTTTCCTTACATTACTGTAATATTTGAGTTCCAACTTTATGTTTGCTTAAAGGAAGCTCAGTGCAAACACAAAGGACTGTGAAAGATTTACAAAAGAGATCACGTCTTCTCCTTTTTAAGCAATCTCTTGGGAGGGGAGGAGGAAAAAAGAGTGCATTTTTGTGGGATGATGCATTCCATCTTTTCATCCATATAGTTTGTGGAATTGTTCCAGCTTCCTGGGTGTTGCACAAAAGCACACAATAATACACTTGTGCAGCTCTGGGGTCTGACAACAAAATGAACCCTGCTGATGCCAGCACCCTATCAAGCAACATATCCTGCAAGCTCTACATTGCACATTCACTTCACTTCCTTCCTGGGCATTCAGGCATGAGTGAACTCAAAACAAATGCCATCAGTCGAGTCCAAAGTGTTCTAAAAGGCTTAATATAAATTCCTTGCTTCTGATGCTGTGATTCAGTTGAACTCTGGGAATTTATATGTATATTCTGCTGCCATTTTTTTCCTCCTTTCAGTGAAGATAAAGGCACAGGGTTATTTTCCATATGCCTGTTTTCAGCTCTCATCTCCTTTTTTTGTTTTGTTTTTGCAGAAAGGCTTATTGGAGAAGGGTTATTTTATGTACTTTGAAAGCCAGCACACACCACTCCATGTCTTGTGCTATCAGATGCAGTCCTAGTAGAGTAGCTGATTTTACAAGACACCTGCCTTCATATCTGGGGACAGGATCAAGCCCTTCGTTGATGACTGAGGACAGAAGCTCACTGCTAATTCATGGTGCTGTATCTAAGCATGAACAGAAGCTAGAAGTTTAGTCTCTTATGCTACAGGCTGTGGCCTTTTATGCTAATCCCATCCTGTCAAACTCCTTGAGTCCATTTTTCAATGAATTGATGACAGTTGTTCGGAAAAGTTCACACTTAAAACTTTTCACAACTTACACACGTGTCTCTGTTCAGAAATGCAAACATTTAAAAGTATCTTTTAACTAATGCAGTACTGCACCACATATCAACTCTTTCATGTGTCAGCAAAATACACCTGTGTCGCATAGGTGCCAGTGTTGATGAAATTCAATTATTTACAATTATTGCTGTAGGAAGGCCAAAGATATTGGAAGTATTGAAGGGGGGGGGGCTTCACTTTGGAGAGGGCTTTGCTTCATAATGTATGAGCTTGCTACCATTAACCATGTTAAGAGCAACCTTACATCTGTAAATAAGTATAAAAATCTTTCAAATCACCCTTCTGGTGATTTTTACAGGAAGAGCCAGTTGGAAGCAGTGCTTGAATCAATGTGTATTTGTGTTTTCTTGTTTTCTTGCACAAATTAGGAATTATGAGAAAAGGGGAAACATGTATTTCAAATCTTCACCTATTCCTGGGGTAAGTTAGCTCAAGTACCTTTTTATCCCAAGGGAACATGGCAGCCTATGGAAACCTTAGATAGGGTAGACTGGAAAGGTAGTACTTTAGATTGAATCTAAATACATCCTCTGTCGTATGGAAGCAGCATCTTTTTCTCTTCTTCTCCCCCGCCCTCCCCACTTTCTTTTAGAAATGTCATCCTTTTTCCTTTGCACTCAGATTCTTCAAAAAGCAAAAGACAATTGATTTCCCTGGTTGGTGCCATTATCTGAGATGCAGGAAATTCTATTTTTCGTCTAGGAAAGAGCTAAGCGAAAGTAACTGTAGTCTGTCTTTTGTAAGTTAAATTAGTAAGTGATGAATAGCCTCAATAAGGAAAAAAAAATCATATCTTCTGTTAAAGAAAATGTGAACATTTGCCTTTCCTCACTCTAAGTCATACAATGTGACCTACAAAAGTTTTCAGACCTGAAAGAAAGTTAGCTGTGCTTTCAGTTGTAAGATTTTCCTGAGTGTTGCAGAAAATAGGCTTCATTGATTTACTTTATAAAAGTAAATATGTAGAGCTTTTTTTCAATTACCAAAGTGCTTAATGTGTTGAACTTCGTAAACAGTAACACTATAATCTACGTCACTGTCACTGTGCAAATGTGTGAAATAATCAGAGCTCACGTACTGAAAATCCTTTCTCATATGATATTTGCATTGATTGTAACAGTAATTTTACCTGCTAGGAAAAAAACTTAGGACTTCAGGACCCGCATCTAAGTCTGCAAGCGTCCAGAAAATAAATGTCTTATAGCAGTTCTTAATTTGACCATAACTGAGTTCTGGATCCTTTTTGGATCAAATATCTTTTCATTTTGGAAACTTCCTCTTTTTCCCCAGCCATAATACAAACACTGAACGGGTGCAGCAGGCAGTGGGGTTGGGAGAAACAGATCCTGGACCGTAAGTGCTCCCTCTCCTGTTCTCCGACAGTGGATGCAGCCCTCATTGGAAAGAGCAGGGGACCAGTGGTTGCCTCAGCAAGGGTTGAGTGGTGAAGATATAGGGCTTTTTTCTTTGCTCCCCTCTCTCCCTCCTTTTCCCTTCTTTGAAATGAGAAAATAGGCCACCAATTTAGTGGGAACTGAGTCTGGCCAGGCAGCGCTGTGAGCTTTGTGTGCTCGATGGCTGCCCGCCATTTCCCAGACCATCGGCAGCCCTCTCTTACTGTTTTCCCTGGCTGCATAAAGAGAACATTGTGTCTCTTGGAAGCTCTGGCTCCTACCCTGCCCTCTATGTGAGAAAAGGAAATGCTCCTTCTGTTCATGACTTAGCAACGGTTGGCAAAAATGATGTCATATCCATGGTAGCAGAAAGACAAAAAGAGAGAGAGGGACTGCTTTTTTAGACAGATTTTACACACCACACTGTTCCATGAAGGGCTGAACAAAGAACAGGCATTGTAATGCTCCATTTAGAACAGAATACCAGTCTATTTTTTTCAAGCTGGAAAGAAATGGGGTTTATTTATGACTGTGTTTGAGAGTCCTGTTTAGTAACATTATAGTGTGGTATATATGAGATTATTTCTCTCTAGGTTTGGTCACTTCACTGTTTGCTTCAGCCCCTCTGTTAGAAGTACATGTGCTAGCATGCTCTCCTTTACTCTCTTTCTTTATTGCTACTACATATGGGTTCATATTAAGTAAAAGAATATGGAAAATTGTTCATGAAATGTTACAGGCAATCACACAGGCAGTATTTTGCTTTTGTGGTCCTCACTCTATATTTTAATAATATAGTGTTACTAACACATTGATATAGACCTCAGTGAACTGAGCATCGAAATGTGGGCTTTTCTTGGTCTGTAGTTTTTTTTCTCTTTGTTCAGACATACTGCAGAATATCAGTGCTTTTGTATAATTAATAGTTTTTGGAATAAGCCTGTTCAAGAAGTGTATGTGCATCCATGTGTGTTCAAGACTGAAGGGGAAAGAGAGGAGGAACCTGGAAATTTGGGATGTCTTATTGTAAAACCAATGACCCTACCCTCCAGTTGAGATTTGAGCAAATTCTAAAGATCAAATTAAGGCCTCTCCCTAGCTTTGTGGTGGATGATGCTATATGATTTTCAGTTATTAAAACTCTGACAGATTTATGATGAAAGCCAACACATTTAATCTCCCACTCCATCTCTGTTCAGTAGGCCTTTCCCTGGAGAGCAAGGGGTAACCCCCTTGGTTTTACAGCAAAACTTGGAAACTCTTATACAGAGACCTGTCGTTTTATGCAGTGCTCTGATGCTGAGCATCCTTCACTGACTTGGACCACTAAGTTCCATCCAGCACATATTGAATCCAGAGTGCAAACCAGTGCTCTGCATGCATAAATCCCAAAGCTGAATTTTAAATAATTTTCTTTCAAATACGTGTGCCAGGTTTTCCTGCTTTCCTTGCTTTTTGTCATGTGTGTTCTTCTCACTTTTTTTTTCCTTTTTGACGATGAGCAGTACTGTCACTGGGGATACCTAAACCACATCCCCAGATGTTAGGTACCCAGGTAATTGACAGATGTCACAGACTGTTATTGTTACTGTCATGGTCACTAGTTTCTCAAGTAGTTCCTAACTTTCTCTAAGAATGAAAAATATCTCAAGAGATTGTAGTTGTCTTCCAAATGCATGCCTTTGGGAATCAAATGAATATAGCTTTAAAATGAAATGAAAGCTTAAAGTGGGCTTCTCTGAACAATGTAGTATTAATCTGCTTTAGCTGGTTGTCCAGTCAGATTTCCCCTTGTACAGTGAGGCATGGGGGTTTTTTGCAGGTAAGGCAAATATTTCTATGAGCATCTTATTTTGAGATAGAGAAAAATTTTGTTGGATCATGAAATAGTTGTTGCTGGCCAATTTGGTATAGAGCTTTCTGCCTCCACAAGCTCCTATAGCATTTTGTTTATTCTTTCTGCAAAACAGAATGAACCTCTTTGGAATAGACATTGCCAGCCCTTCTTGAATCAGGTTTGAAATGACTTTTACTGCTGCTGTAAATTGATTTGGAACAGAATTTCATTTCTGTTTTCTGCCAAAATTTTTGATGTCATTAATCTCTACTGACTTGAAGCACGATTATAAACACCAGCTCTGGCATGTGTAAGGAGGCAATTTCCCAGGTACACAAGACACTAGGAATGGGCTCCAGAGACACTCAAGTATCAGCTACAGATTAAGTAACACTATTTTTGCGTTTGCTGAGCTTAAAATGCAGTCTACTAAATTTGGTATCCTTTTGGGTTGGAATGGATTTAAACTGTATCCACAACAGCAATTTTTAATAATATAATTGTTACTGAGATATCAGAGAGCAATTGCACAGGTGGCATATGGATCCAAAATAGCACTTGAACTTGGTAGAGAGCTGAATATGATAATTTCTTATAGCCATGTTAAGAATTTTTTGCTTTCCTTAAGGGAAATGCTCTCTGAGTTTTTGATATTTTTCCATTTTAGATAAAATTGTTGCTGTCTTCGTTTAAATTTTTTTGTGAATGTTCTCCTGAATTTATGGTAGGAGCACAAATACCTCAAGGATAAATAAACAAAGGGTCTCAAAGTGTGTTAGGTTTGTTAATTGGCTATGTCAATAGCAGATGGACATTTCTCTCTGTCCACATGTCCGTATGTGCCTAGAGCTCCTTCCTCTTGCTGAAAATTTAGTATCAGCCAAAAAAAACAGAAGACAGAATGTCCTGCTACTGCAACATTAATCTTTTCTGAAGGATTCTCTGATGACAAAAGATTAGGTTATTTTTCTCAACTGCCAAGATAACACGTGCTTATCTAAGGAAGGAGCACAAGCTTTTTCCTGTGCCTTTTCAACACCTGTGGAAGAATTTGGGATCCATAAACGCTGTGTGGGAGATATTGCAATAATCTGGATTATTTAGTTTGAGTTAGAAGGCTGAAAAGAAATATGTATTATTTATTCTTGAAAGGGAGGGAATAACTATTTCTAAAATTGCAGGAAGGAGGAGTCCATTGCACAAATTTCTAATTTATTTGATTTAGAGAAAATTTATGTTCTCCTGAAAATAAAGCTATAATTTTAAAAGTGCAAAGCAAAGTACACCAAAGTGAATATGGTGCAGCTTGACCTGAATACAGTCTTTCCAGATCCCAATTTTCTTAATGGTAGGGAGTCCTCTTTATTAGAGAAGTTGTAATAAAAGCCAGTACTCTCAAAGAGTGAGTGAAAGAGCATGTCTCCTCTTTTAGCATGTACTCAGAGTTCTGAAAGTTCTCTCTTCATGAAGACCATGTTTATATCATCAGACTTTTCTATATCAGCCTTTCAATCTGAACGACATCTGCTTTCTCTACTGCAAATCTCCTGGCATTTCTGTGAACCCTACCTTCTGTGCACCCAGGTGGAAATTGTCGGTTTTTCTGAAAGAAACTGGGTCATAGAAGAATATTGCATTTGCAGCCAAGGCGTCTAAACTGTCTGTCACAAGCAGGCCCTGGTCTGTGGCTTCACTCAACTGAGGTGTAGTGACAAAGCTTGCAACTGTGGCACAGTGTATTTATTCACTGATTTATTTATCCTCAGAAGCGTGCCTGTCCTAGATGCCATGTAATAATGAAAAATACACCAGTAAAGGAAGCAAGCCTTTCCTTAAGCAAAGTCACGATATTTTCTTATCTCACATAAAACCAAACCTTTTGTCAACTCCTTACAGCATACAATGCTTCTGAAGCCACAGGGCAGGATATTGGAGTCAGCCAGTACATTAGAATGCAGCTGAGATGTGCTTCCGGACAATGTCGTGGATTTTTTTTTTTAAGACCACAAAGCACAAGGTAGTGTCATTTAGACTTTACCACGTGTACAGGTGCAGTCAAACAGTATCAGTCTGGTGTCAGCATACTGTTGTTCTGAGACATCAGATGTTGCTGTCAGACTTCATGAGTCCCAGCCTCCTACATCTGCACTGTTGAACTCTACTTCATGTGAACTTCTGCATCCTCCCAAACAGATCTTCCTGTTTATTCTTACCTCCTCTCATGTCCCTGTATATCCACTGCCTTTTTATGTTTCCACACTAAATCTGATGCCTATTGATTCACTCTTTCTTCTGGTCTCTATCCTATGAAGCCCATTACTTTTAACGTACTGTAATGAATTCCTTGCTTATTAACATTTACATCTTTACTGTTGGCTTGTGATATAAGCCAGTTCTTATCTTTCATTTTATCGTGATCCTTGCTTTACCTTCTCATTTTCTTTCTTTGTTTCCATGTTGACATGGAAATGGGAATGTTTCCTAGTTTTGGCCAGGACCCAGAAGTTACTCTGTACCACCTCACATCATTGCTGGGAGTGAGGAGAAAGGGACTTTCTGGCTTTCGAGAAGAAGGGCATGGCTTCTGGTCCTAAAAACGTGAGGCCTTTTCAGACACTGTTCATTGCCTCAGGGTCCATGTTGAGCATTTTTGTGTATGGATCACTGTCTCTCTTGTATGCTTTTGCTATTAACATTGTTGCTGATACTGTCCGTTTCCTTCTTTCATTGCTGTTTCCAGTAATTTGTTCTTATCTCAACCCATGATCTGCCTTTTGTGCCTCCCATTGTGGTGAGGGGGGAGGGGAGTGGCTCATGGTCTTTTTAGTGGGAGTACTAAATTGGGGAATACCATTCCTAAGCCAGGACAGAATATAAGCTCTTTGGGACAAGAAGCTTTTTCAAAAGCCATGAAAATGGTGTGAAAAATATACTACTTCAGAAATACTTTTTAGTAGTCTGGTGTGCCAGAATCTATCAGAGAGCATAGTATGCTTACTGTTCTCTTGACTGTGATGGGTTTTGCATTCCAGATTTGTTGCAGAAGTTCTCTACGGTGTCATAAAGTACCATGTTACTAGCATGAAATTGCGTGCTAGCATGAATGTCAGCAATTTGTACTTGGAACTCTTTTTTTTTGCATGCATGTTGTCACCTTCATCAGGGACATCAAGAAAGATAATGCTCAAGAAGCATACAGCATGTATTCACTTTCAAGAGAGGATCTCAAATCTTTAAATTCAGGAGGAAGGAAGACAGCTTACCTGGAGTGTTAACCACCATTCACCTCTGGATATTTTTTAAGCATTCTATCTTTAGACATATCTGTAATTTCATTGATATGGCTTTTAATCTGGTTTCATTGTAGCATATCTTTAAATGCCTTCAGTAATTTTTATATTTGTTTGATGGGACACAGGCTCCGCTTACTGCCAAGCATATCAAGATACCATCATATGTAGCTCTGTGTTTAGTTGAACCTGCTACTGAGCAATTTCTTTCTTGGTGATTTGCTTGCTGTGTCCAAGACCTTGCAGTAATTTTTCAGAAAGTTCACAAAATTAACAACATCCCCTCATTTGCAGAACAGACTAATACTTTATGCTTAATGCTTGCAATTTCAGTATTGGATGAAGTATTTGTTTGAAATAATGTATTACCAATGGATTTTGGCTTGCTGCTATCACTTTCCACAAATCAGGCCAATATTTCAAAACTGAGCTTGCCAGTATCTTTGGCATTCTGTTGTCCTGGCACCTGATGTCTATACTGCTAAGTACTTGATACTTTGGCTGCACTTCTGCTATCTATCAAGTATCTGGACCAGTAGTATCAAAACAACAAAGTAATGCTTTGTGGCAGTTATTTTGAGAAAAGAAAGAGTAGTATTTCATTAAATCATCTAATTACAAATATTGTTAAAACAGCTGTAGTTCCTGCTGTTGAAATCAGGTGTAGAATCTAGGTATAGCGCAAAGCCTGACATCATTCATGAGAAATCATGTAAGCTTAAATTGAACCCCATAAAGCGTCTGAATTTTGTTTGTGTTTGTGATTGATACACTTTGACGTTAAAGTGAGCAGATGTAGAACTGCTTATGGGAGCAATACTAGTTTCTGCCTAGACTCGATTATTAGGTGGCTTCATGAAAAAGTAGAAATTGCTCTGGGAGACAGAGGTTGCTATTTTTAAGACGTAAAGGCTTCAGTCTTGGCATTCAGAGACTCAGCTCTGTGTGAAGCCAAATTCTGTAAATTTAATATCTGGAATAACAGAAAAGCTCAAGGAGTGTTGCCAGGTGTGTTCAGCTGGCACATCTCTGAAGTCCTTGGGTGAGATTGATATCATATGAGCACACGTTCTGTTGTATGGTATCCAGAAATTAAAAGCTATTTGTCGTTGTTTAAGCCCAGACGGCAAATAAGTACCACACAGCTGTTCGTTCACTGTCTCCCAGAAGTGGCATTGGGGAGAGAATTAGCAGGGTAAAAGTGAGTAATCCCATAGGTTCAGATAAGAACAGTTTAATAATTAAATAAAATACAATAATAGTAACGATAATAATAAATTTTAATGAAAGGCAAATAACAAAGAGAGAGAAATAAAACCCAAGAAAGACAAGTGATGCAAATGAAAATGATTGTTCACCACCAAATGACCGATGCCCGGGCAGTCCCCAAGAAGCAGCCCCCTCCACCAAGCTTCCCCCACCTGCATACACTGAGCATGACCCCACATAGTCTGGGATATCCCTTTGATCAGTAGGGGTCAGCTGTCCTGGCCACGTCCCCTCACGTCTACTTGTGCACCCCCAGCCCACTCAGTGATGAGGTGACAAGCAGAAAAGGTCCTTGATGCTGTGTGAGTGCTGCTCAGCAATAACAGAAACATCCCTGTGTTATCAGCACTAATTCCAGCAAAATCCAAATCGCGGCCCCTTACCAGCTACTGTGAAGAAAATTTGCTCTACCCCAGTCAAAACCAGCACACAGTTGAAACAATGCTTACATTCTTGCTGGAATTCTCACCCAGCGCTACATTCTGGTTTTGTATCTATTCTGGTTTTGTATCTATTATTGTTCTGTTTGAGTCATTCTAGAATAAATAGTTAAAATGTTAATTTGCATAAATTTGTGCTGTTGTAAGGTGTATTTTGAGGGGGGTTCCTACAGGGCCATCTAGTTGATGCTACTTAGTTTCAGTAAGAAATGCTTGGATGACTAAAATAATTATTTTTAGACAAAAGTGAAAACTGCCCTATTCTTGAACAGGAGGAGACGTTACACATTGAGATCCTTTGTAGCTCTCCATTATTGCTCACTTGGCTGCAGTATTGTTTCTGTCAGCGATTGACTCCATGTAGAACAGGCTTTCTGGCTCTCTTCACTATTCTTTCATGCTCGTAGTTGTTCTGCTTCACTTTACGAGGTATTAGTGCAGGTTGTATATATATTATGTATGTATTTTCTGTGTACTTCCGTATTTGTATTCCTCACATCATCAGGAGAGATTTGGCCAGCATTATGACTCTATTGTGCTGCAATATAATATGCTGCTATCAGTCTTTACACATGTTGGCTTATATTCATTATTCCTGGGATAGGGTGAGTAGGACAGGGATTTACTGCCTTAAATACAAGCACTTCCCTGTACTTCACAGTGATCTGCAGACATTCAGACACCTCAGACATGGGGTGGATCCATGCCTACTGTAAGAATACCGAGTTTCTTTTTTGTCCCATAAAGTTTGGATCCTTGTCATTTTCCTCCAGGGATTCTTAGCATATTCCATTAGCTCTCTACCACAATGCATGGAGAATTGCGTTTTTGGACATGTTTCTCATCACTCCATTTGTCATAAAAAGGTAAAAAGAGGGATAATGTTATAAAATGAAAATGTTTGTCTGTGAAAGGTGATTCTTTTATGTGGAGAAAAATTCAAGTGGTTCATTCTGCATTCATTACCTTTTATGAAAGCAGTCCCATCTACAGGGTATGACATAAGTACAAATATACTACATTTTGCTACAACTTTATCTAAAATCAATCAGTGGATGCCTTTATGTTTGCTGAAGAAGAATAAGATTAGGATTAGAGATTAGAATTATCTGTCTTTTCAAACCAGAAGGGTTAGGTGAAATGATCAGTACAGCAATTCTATATGGGTTTTTTTGATCCTTGTGTCACTCTTTGTTAGTAAACATGAACATGATGAAAAAGCAGCTGGAAGCACATTGTCCTTCTTAAATTCTTCAATTTGTTTATATGCTCATGAGGCTATCGATAACTAGGATATATCACAGATGTTATAGTTATTTTATTATGCTACATGAGCTCAGTTGTTCAGGTAAGCTAAGTAAAAAACTAGATTCCAGTTACATTACTGTAATCATTTTACAGCATGTAATTTTAAAATATTTTTTTAGTTACTCTGTGTCTCCTCATAACCACCAGAAAGAATTCTGCCAAAAATGTCAGGTTTGGTGCATTGCGTATCTGCCTTGTGGCTGATCACAAATTGCTTCTTTCTTTCACAGCCATATTTCATGCATTTGGAGTAACAGTAGGGGGAATACCTACTTTTTTGCCTGAAACTTCACAGAAGGAGAGATCTGTGTTCCTTTATCCTAGCCAAATACTGGAATAGCAAATTCATACAAGGAACTCTTAAGTTCTTACTTAGTAGATACAACCTGATAGAGACAGACAAATAAGCCACAGGTTTAGGGTTGCTTCTACCTATTAATTGGTAATAGGAAATAGTGTCTTTTTCCAGATGTATTTACTATTTTGTATTCTCGTACAGCTTCTGTTACTGCTCTTAAACTGCACCGATAAAAAAGGGAAATATCAGTATTCCTACTTTACTGATGGGAAATTGAAGCATCACGTCTTTGTCTAGTCCAAAGTCACATAGGAAGCTATCAGCTGAGTAGATCTCCCAAGGAGTATTTTTGTAATTCCCAAATCTGGAATCATGATTTTACGGCCCTTGAAATATTAATTTCCCATTGGAAATAATTACCATAGAGAAATTAGGCGTTTCCAAGGTATGCTGCCAGGTAGAACACAAGCATGTCATAGTACAGTTTCTATGATACCTACGTAAGACTTTCTTTAAAACCTATTTCATGTGTTACATATATGTATATATTATGGATTGGCCTTTGTTGTTTCCATACATTGCGTATGAAGTATATACACAGAAAAGAAATAATGAATACATATAACTCATCAAAGAGACATAAAGTGTAGCCACACTTACTAAATAAAACTTGGCTGGAAAATTACAGTATTTCAACAACAGCAGCCCAAACAAGCACTTTTCCAAGGGAAATGAGTTCTTCATCTCTGACATTAAAGGTGAAAATCTTTGCTGTGTGTTGGTAGCAACAGATAAAATGTAGTTCTGGTATTGAGTAAACAACAATTATTTGTGTGCGTGTGGTGTGATGTAAAGAACCTCTGTTCCAGACAACAAGGTCTTGCACATCAGCACAGTACAGAGCATTGTAAGAATAAAAAGAGAGCAAATTCATGACTATACAGTACAAATATAAAAGTTTCAGAATTTAAAGTTAATGCCATAGCTAAGGGAGTGGTCAGGAGAGAAGCCATGGGCTGGCATATGTGAAATTCAAAGCATACTTTCAAGACTAGAGGATAAAAAACTCCGCAGAAAGGAATATTCAAGGCATGTCAGAGGTCTTTCTTGCCTTTACAACTAATGTTTCAGGAACATTATTTTGAGCAGTGAATTTGTTATGTCAGTGAAACTATTATTTTTCAAAACATGACATTCAGAAAGCATCATTTTAACGTATTTGCTGCAAACAATGTTTGAAAATAACAATTCCTCTGTAGAGCACTTGTTAGCCACCTCTGTGTTCCTATGCCTGAGTGAGATTACAAATTTAGGAAAGTGTATACCTGTGTTCCAAACTGCAGAAAAAAGAATTTCATGAACTCCTAGGGGATCACTTACTTTCATTTACCACTTTAGAACAGGACTAGAGGCACTGGCTTTGTCTCAGTGTGCTATTATCTACCAGAAATTGTAACAGCAGCAAACTATTCAAAACCAATCACCACTGTGTGCCTGATGACTCTGCTGACTTACTGAACTCTTAGTGCCTTCGGCTGAGCAGTTGGCAATAAAGCTGCTGCTGGTGTCTGGCCATTCCATCAGACTTTTTTACTGTCTGGCTTAATAATTCAGTGGAAGTTAGCAGTAAGGGATAAAACAGGGTAAAATTTGAAGAATTTCAGATTTACGTTGTGTTCTGTGAATTGCAGTGCATCAGCTGAGCAAGGGTCAGTGCCCTGTATGTGCTCTTAGTCCAGAGCAGTGAAGGTGCTTTGCTTAACCTTTTCAAGTGTGTGCAGCACCATTTTGCTAAGACTGGATGGGCCACCAGTTGTCACAGCTCTGCTCTCACTGATCAGCTGAGTATCAGCTGATGATATCACACCTACATGTACTAACTGTGTGATATATATGAAGCCTTGTACATTAACAATTACACTGTCAAATGCTAAAGAAATTAAAAATAAATGTAAGAGGTTGTGTAAGTGTGTGGGCGATCTTTTATTTTGTTATAGTCTGTGCAGGTGCTCACATCATACCGCGTGTTGTTCTGGTTGCTGGTCCAGGAAATCTGATGTAAGCAACACATTGTGAGGTTGAGAGGAGAGTGGGAGGGAAGCCAAAAGAATTTGGTCCCTTTAACCTAGAAAAATGAAGATCTGAGAGGGAATATAACTCCTGCCTACAACTGTTGCAAAGATGATAAATATTAGAGCATGAGAAGAGCTAAAGAACTATGTTGACATAAAACCAAATGGGTATAAACTGTCTGAAGATCAGTTTAGGATTCAAAATATAGCTCTTCTAACCTTTCTAAGCTGCTGTTTGTGAACAAGTTTTGTGGGTGTTAACAGCCTTAACACTTTTATGGTAGAGCATGATAAATTTCAGATAAGGATTTTAAGAAGTACCTGCCCGTGGATGTAAATATCCATACTTGGTGACTTAGGAAGTACATTTCTGTGGTGTGGTTTAACTTCAGTTTTTATTTATTTTATTTCTTTATTTTAATTATTTATTTTTCTCTAGTTTCTGGTTTTTCCTAGCAGTCAAAACAAACAGGGTAAAGAGATAAAAATGTATGGAGAGCAATCCTGATATTTATAAATTCTGTTTTAGAAGAGGCGCAGAAGTAGTTTTTCCAGTATGTTTGGGTTTTACTGGAGGTTGTTTTTAAAACTTTTTCCTATGTTGATAAATAAAGTTCCACCTTTAAATAAACCAAGATATCAATACTGTATCATAATAAAAATAAACAAAATATAAGATGTAATTCAAATATTAATAGGCTGGTACCAAATTAATACAATATTCAATCATTTTTATATCCTGCATTTGATTAAGTTAATGATATTTTCTCTGTTAAAAATGGCAGTGAGATGGGATAAAGTATTTGAACAGTTCAAAAGATAGGAAAAACTGGTCCGAGACCTGAACTTTGTGTGTCCGGTTAATTTTTGCATAGCAGCTCTTAAAAACTACTGTGCTGCAGAAGTCCAATTTTTTGTACTAGTATGTATATTGTTTTGGTAGATTTGACAATTTTAATTTGCTACAAAAAGAAATTTGTTTTCCAACATAAATCTTCAAATGAGAATTGGATTTTTTCAAACCACTGCTTTAATGCAACTATGTTGTTTTATATTGGGGAGAATCAAACTGTTGCACATATTTAGCTCATAGTATAAAAGTGTTAGATCAAAATTCTCCTTCCATTTACACTTATGCAACCACACTGGATTAGTAACTCAGCAGATTAATATTTAAAGTGTTGCTCAAGGACTTCATTGCATAAATCCCAATAATGTTAATTCCTAGGCACTATGCTGAAAATGTACCTTTAAATGTCTGTCAGACCAGCGATTCTTATAAAAACTTATAAGCCAATTTAATTTGGAAGTAGCAGTCTAACCTAGTGCAAATGCAAGTTATTAAATATTAATTCTTTAAGAGATCAGTCTCAGGCTTTTCATCTAGAAAATAATTGTTGCCAATATATCTTCCATTGATCTAAGAATCTTCTCTATCTGTTATTTTAGGGGACTTAGTTTTTTGCTACCTAAGGTTATGTTTTCTGTTGGTTTAACTTACCTGTTTTTTCTTACTTAAGTACTTTTGAATATGTAGAGAAAAATGAACCAAAAAATGTCATTTGTAAGCTGTTTAGTCATCCTAAGCTATATTAATAATACATACTTAATCGTTAATCTATTGAGAAGTATTTCTTTCTTGTTTCCAAGTTAAACACACTTTTGAGAAATGGACAGTGTGCCAAAATATATCCCTTTTTTTTGCAATCTTTTTAAGGTGTATTTAATACTTGCACTTCAGAATGTGTTAACAAAACAGGTATGTACCAGTAAGAGGTCTCAAAGCTTAGGGAAGGAAACCTGTTAACTACCACAGCCATAATATATTTGCTGAAAAATAAAAGCAGATGCTACTAATTCATAGAGGTAATTTCCATGGAGGAAACCTCGAGTAAAGATACTTAAAACAGAAAGAGAGGCCTAGGTTCAGGAGTGTAATTGCATTGGAGCTTAGAAAATGCAGGTAGGAAGGTTTTTAAAAGAGGGACAGAACCGTAAGTTTTGTTTGGACAGGGTGAATGTAGTGTTATGGCTTATCCCAAATGTGCTTTATCAGTGCTAAATCTGATTCAGCCCTAAAATATGCTATTTTAAAAATTACGTGAAGGCCATTTGATCACACGTAACATCCAGCTTGCAACGTTCCTTCAGTGCTATGAAATGGTTTAACAGTGGTTTCTCACATTTGTGGGACCGTGTATCAGAGCCTGCTGCTGCCGCACCCCAGAGCAGTGCGGAACAGGCAGGTGGCCCCACAGGAGCAGTGCCTGGGAAGAGCAGCCACCCCCTGGCCCGTGCTAGGGTGGTCCCCGACATCTCCCTGCTGCTTCTGCTGCTGCAGCACTTCCCTGAGGGTCTCCCGCTCTGGGGGAGAGCTTCATTTTGAGCAGGAAGCACGTTTTGAGGGGATGGCTACCGGCTTCAAAAATAGACTTTTCTTCTTCCTTGAACCACTACAATTTCCACACTCAAGGAGACTCTGGGGGAGGAGGTAGTGTTTCACCATACCACAGGCTGACACACCAGTCAAAAGTAGCATGACAAGGGTGTAGATAAACAGACTTCCTGGCACATCCGTGTCTTTTGTCAAGACTCCCTGTACAAGCATTTTGAATCTGTTTTTCTGGAGATTCCCAATAGGATTAACCAGATTGTGCTAGGCAAGACTTACAATACATTTCTGCTCTTGTTCTGGTTCATTTTCTAATGCAAACTTTGCTTTCAATTTTTCTAATATCTTCCACTTATCAAAACAACAAAAGCATTTTTCTTCTCTTTCGATATTTTTCTTTTGGAATGGTGTCAGGTGGTACAGCTGGAGCCCTCATGTCACAGCCTTACTCGAAAGGAACTAGCTGAGTAGCTTTGCAGACTCTTAATATTCATACAAAAGGTTTGGGGAACAATTTTAAAGGGAGAAGAAAGCTAACTAATGCTTCAGAAAGGAGAAACCAGAAAACTTAGGTAACTGAAGGTCTGTCATTTTGCTTTCAGACTCAAGTAATGGAGGCCTACAGAAGGGTTTTTAGTTAAAAGCAACTAAAATTATTTGTGAAAAATCTGTTTTAAGTATTATATTTATCATTTTCATGAGGGTAAAGATTTTGTTGGAAAACTAATAATGTTGGAAAAAACAGGCTTACAAAAGTCTTTTGGCATAGTTTAATAAGGCAATAGATCGTAATGTACTAGAAGAGCACAAAGTACATGGCATAGTATTTTGGTTATATGAAAGGTCTCAAATGTCAAATGAGGAATTAAACTGCTAGATTATAGCAGAAACATGATATTTAAAAGAAATATACTTAGTTGTATTTAAATTTTATGAAACAAACAATTGCAGAAAAATTATAGATTGAGTAACTGTAAACAGAGATAGAAAATATCAGTGATGCCGAACAACCTTGCTAAGTTGACAAATTAAGGAAAGAAAAAGTAGGCATTTCCTTAGGGAAATACAACTGGAAAAGGAACATTAATTATATGTATAAAAACAAGAAAACCATTCCTCAAAAGTGCTTAGTCTGGAAAAGATTCAATGGGTCATATTAAATAATCAGTCTGACACTGGTCTCGGTGCAATTCTATGGTATCTAGAGCTAAAGTGATCCTATGTGATCAGGTGGATATCACATAAAGAAAAAGAGGGCCTTTTTCCCATTTTTGGCTGTGTGGTAAGAGTTTCTGCAGTGCTTCTGAGGAGTTTCTGTAGTTCTGAATTCCATATTTGAAGAAGTTGAATAGTTCAGTAAAGGGTCCCATAAAGCTTATCAGAAGGGATAATAGATGTCAATATAAAAGGAAAATAGTTTCATAGAGTACAAAGAAGTAAGAGCAAAGTCTTCTTAGTTTAATTGTGAAAATCTTAATACATGACTTAATGAGTATAGCTACATATATGGGAGACAGAATTTTGATAGTAGTGGGCTATTGCCATATCAGGCAGTGGCACTGAAGACAAGAAAATACAGTATTTTTAACAGTGAAGGAAGTTAAACATTTTCTCACATTATCAAGGGTTGTGATGGGTTCTTCATCACAACCACCTTTAAAATAGAAGCTGAATGTTTTCCTAGAGGACAAATCTGTGTTTGGCTTAAAGGAGAGTTAGCTGAGTAAAGTTTTTTGGAAGGTATAGCAAGCCACATGTACATAGAGGTTCTTTTTCTTTTCAAATATGTCAGTCACTTAAACATAACAATTTCTGATTACTTCATAGGCTTTCTACAAGAAGCATATTTATAGCCCCATCATTCTAAAAGTTTATGTACAGTTTTATAAAATGCTTTTTCTCTTTTTCTTTTCTTGAAGTAAATAGTGTTTTCTAGTCTCACTTTCCTTTTAAGTATGGAGAGGTGAAATTACTTGCCTGATAAAGTACAGCTCTTCTTATTCCCAGGCCAGTTTCCTACAGCACTCTGTTTCCAAAATATCACAAGTATTTTTGTAGAAAGTCATTCCTCAAAGAAATCAGGCATTTATGCTTTTTTGGCCAACGCCTTTGATTGAGGAGGAATTATTTGTATAGACATTCTATACATATTTGATACTTAAGTTGAATAAAGACATGCTATTTCATGCATTGAGTGGCAGAAAATCACAGACAAGATTAACAAGTGAAACTCTTGGTCTCCTTTCCTTTTCTTCACCACTGGAAAAAAAAACCCAAAAAACATAAAGAGATGAAACATAGGGACCATTTCAAGAATTCAGTGTAATTGATGTCTTTTTAAATTGGTCAAGCATTTATCCCTGCGTACTATTGAATGGTGTAGTAATTTAGGTCATGGGAGCAAATCTTCTGTGTAAAAGGAAAATTGCATGATCACTCTATCTTATTTTAGCTACACAGTTAGACATAGTCACACTTATTTCTCATTTGATGAGTTCTGTGCCTGTCCCTTTACTGGCCTTTTTAATTTCTTCATGTCATTGCCAAAAAGCTAGCTTTATGCAGTGCTGCTCACGTAATCCACTGGCTTTCTGTGGAATACTGTTGGAAGATGCTGGCAATCTTTTACTGTGCTTTTATCCTTTCACGAAGTAAACTGCACAATTTGTGGAAACAGTATTTACCTGCCAAGGACTCTTTATTGATCCCACTCAGTGCTTGCTACCTTTGGCACAAGTGGTAATCATGCAGACTAAAATAGCACTCCTGAAGCACTTCCTCGGTCTTTATGACCCCCAAAGTACTGCTTGCACAAAAGCAAAACCACTGCCTCTTAATCATTTTGCACTTTATATTTCTCACCTGACAGACATAAGTTTATCAAAATTTTTCTAAATAACCTTAGTGTAAAATAAACAGAAATTTAGTCTATCCAGAGATTAATTTCTAAATTCTCTGGTTATTTATTTTAAAGTGGGCTTTAGATGTGCCTAGCTTTGATGAATAATGTTTTAGAAGATGCCTTTAAATTTCCCAAGGTAAATTCTACTCTCTTCTCAAAGCTTGGGCCACGCTTTTGTTGTCACAGAAGTTCCTATTTTCTTGTGGTTTTCCTCACCACTCCTTTTCATAATTATTATTGGCACACAATAGTATTTCTTCTCAAATAAATATCTTTCAAATAAAGCCTGTGGGTTTTTTTCCTTCTGAGCCAGTCTATTAATTTCTCCATTTTCATTTGTGAGGAATGTACTTAGTAAGTCCTGGTTGGAAAAAGCATGCTGTTCTTCTTTGCCAAGAGAACCAAAGAGTTCCTGGAAAGATACTTAGCTGCTAAAGACAAAAACATTGATATGATAGATTGCTGGCAAGGCTTTTTAAAGCCTGTATATAAGCTTACACTTTACAGAATATTATTTCATTACATGTTTTTAAATATGCTTCTTATTTACCTTGACTAATCTCTGAGTCTCAAAAAAAACCACCTATGTGTTCCTATTGGCCAGGTTGTGGTACATTTAGCTGCTTAGATTCCTATTTCAGACAAGAAATTGTAATCATGATGCTAAATATGGAACCATGTTTACAACCAAGCTGTTTTAGAGGATTTTATTGCAGTTTATGTAGTTATTGTTATCATTGTTGATAGCTACACTGTCTGAACAGTAAAAAGAGAGGGGGATAGAGCAAAGTTTACAAGCACATGGACCTTACAGTGGAAAACTATATTTCAGTTTGAAAATGACAGACATTCACTTAATCATTGTCCCTAGCTGATATTTAATTAAAGTGTATATGCAATTTGAATTAAATGCCTAGTCAATTTGAAGGTCATGTCAAATTGAGGTTTTTGTAGATAATGGACCAGTGAAATATGTTTTAAAGTGATTGGTACTGATGTTAATGATTCGAGAAGAAAAGAGCAATGCGTACTGAATCATTCATTCAGATATAAATGTATATGTGTGTGTATACATATATATGTTTGGACTCTTTCTGAGTTTCAGACAGGTGTCGCTGTACCAAAAAATATAGACCAAATATTTCCCTGTATCATAAAATTTCATTTTGTGTAACAGAAGTCCTTGGCACATAGACAGCTTCCTGTCTACAATTTCTATGTGAATGCCAAGTAAACTGTTAAAGCAAGTTAAATGTCTATGGGGTGTCCAGCATAAAATCCCTGCTTTCCAGTGTTACTTCTACCCTTCTGTGAGGTCCTTAGTATCTCTATGGCTTACTTTTCACAAAAGCAACTATTTTACTGAAACCACAGATCCTACTCAAGTTAGTCTTTATCAAAGAAACCAGACCTGGCCTCTATGGGGAGAGTTTTGTACAGAGTAGAACAGCGCTTCCTGCCCACTCTTCTTAGTTCTTAATCTTTCTCACTCCCCACAGGAAATCCAGACCATGCTTTAATAGGTTAAATATCATGTGAAACATTATCAGTGGAATTGCTGCTAATTATGAAACGCTGTAGTCTGTTAATTCTGAATTCTCTGGTTTCTGGGAGATCCTGGTTTTGCTTCCTTCTTTCCTTGTCATGATGGGATTTTCAAAGCTAGCTATGTGTGTAATTTGTGTGGAGACCATACCTTACTGTTGCAATTGTGTTATCTGGCACATTAAGGCACCTCATAAACTCATTCAAAAGAGACTTTCACCTTTCTTCTGAGAAGATGAAAGCCCTTTTCTCTAGAAAAGCAATTTAAGTCTGAGCAGGAGGGTGGACTTAGAGATTCTAGACCTGATTCCAATGCATATTTAGTTCTGAAATATCTATCTGGTAATGAAGAAAGATAGATATGGGAAAGAAATTAAAATGAAGCTTGCAGCTAGCTGCTTAAAATTATCAGAGCAAGTGAAAACTCAGTGGCTGGTTTCCCAAATGCAATTGCTTATCAAGGCTCCAGGCCAGTGAAGAGGGAGCGTTATGGAATTTGGTTAATAAAGTTATATATGATGTATTACAAAACTCCTGTAATAAGCCTTTGCAGAACGGTTTCTTAGCAGTTCATTTGAAGTTGGATTCATATGTGATGCCTTCCAAAAGTAATTCAGTGCCACTGAAACCAGCATCACTAAACAATGTGTTCAGATACATGCACGCAAAAGGGTAGATCTGGGCTTAATTTTAATATTGATTTGCAAGCATTCAGAATTACCTAACTCCCAAACACTGTTGTTAGGTTTACTTGTGCTCTAAAAGTAGTAGAATAATACATGCATTCAATCAAACAGGAGTCTGACACTTAGTTTCCAGTTGTAGCTGCAGTTTCTTTGAAGTCGTGAATTGGCCAAAGTTCAGTAGAAAGGTTTGCAAGCCTTAGGACACCTCTCGTTGAAACTGATATCCAATGTAAAAAAGGAAATCGGGTGAAGTTCTCTTTCCATTGAGGTATCCTTGGAAACATTTCCTCAGTACTTCAGCATGGTAAATTTTACTGGGTTTACAGAGAATTGAGGATTTCTGAGTTTTTCTCTAGAATCTCAGGTTTTCATTGCAGAAGTAAATTTGCTTGAGTAGATTAAAAGAGGAGAAAAACCTTAGTCCTGATTAGACAGGTTGGAAAGAAGATTATTGTTGAATCTGGAAGTTCATTTGTGCCCAGAAGACTAGTGAAAATGAGAAAGGTTTCTGTGATGATTCGAATGGGCTTGGAATCTTATTTTATTTTGGCCAAGTTATAAAGAAGAACACTGATTTCAGGGATGTAGAAGAAAGACCTAAAACAGTGCTATATTTCTTAAGTTTCTGGGTTCCTAGCAGATGGAGGTGTAATCAGGTATTGCAAAGGCCTTTTCATGTGCTCTGTCCTAGACATAGGCCTAAGAAAAACAAATTGCTCTTTGCACTTCTGCATTCAGCAGGAACAAGGATTTTAATGTGTGCATTCTATGATACTGCTGGCTCTTCATTTGTCCAAGGAGCTGGCAGTGGCCACTTACACCATTATTAGTTCACCACTGCATAATGAGGTCACGCTTGCGAATCACAAAGCTGCCAGTTCCCTCGATACGCAGGTCGTGTGTCATGCCAGGTGGAGAGTTACTGATACACTTGTCTCATTCCAAAGGTTGTTCTATGATTCATTCCCATGGAGTCATTAAGGAGTTTGTAGCCCATGTGATGCTGAAACAGCTACCACAAACCTGGATTTTGTGTAGCACCCTGTATGTTATGTTTGCCCTCTGAATAGGGAATGAAACAATGGCACTGCTGTGCGGGGTTTTTTGTGGTTTTGAGTACTACTATACTGTGTCTGAAACTAAACCAAACATTTTCTTTATCAACCCTGAAAATTCAATAATTAGGCCACAATATGGAAGTAAATGTTGGTTAGATGTCTTTTGGATTATTGTTGCTGCTGTTATAAACTTCCTCATACCATTTTCTTCCTGCCCCTTCCATGAGATTCCTCTAATAGACTTTTCTGATCCTCATGTTTCTCTCTATAAACATTCACTGTCATGAGAGTTATACAACTTATTGCAAGAAAAATTAAATTTGTAGTCTTACAGAATTCTTTTTTATTCTGTGTTATTTGAAGAATACTCAGCAAGTACCCACAGTGAGACTATTGAAATAATGAGACTCAGAAAGAGATGTCTGTATTCAATAGTACTCCCCATTTCCCCATTACATAATGCTGATCTTGCAGAGATTTTATTTCTAGGACACATAGGTAAATAATCTTACTGTTGAGTGATGATATTCTCTGCAAAACTCTTTGTTTTATCAGTGACTAACACAACTGTAGACCTGTAGCAGGATTTTATTAAATAATTCTGAGTACAAATAATGAACATAAGGTATTTCACTCATCCTTGAACTGTGCTTCAATAATGAGTAAAGAACTAAAATCTAATAAAGATAGTAGAATCTGAGTAAGTTGGTTGAGAAGCAATATAAAATTCATATGGAGTCACTTTTGTATTACAGATTTGCACTTTGCAAGTTTTTTTTATGTCCTTAACTGCATCTTGCAATGGCAAATTCAGTTTAATAGACACCTTGCAAGATTAGATATTTGAATGCATAAACTGAATTTGTGCACTTTTACGGGAAGAAAGAACTATTACAATTAAGCCAGTATAGGGTTTACATATGCAATTAGCCACTGATTTCACATGCACATTTCTTTTCACAATGTATTTCGGAATCAGCAGATTAGATCCTTTTGTATGAGGTAAATTGAGCATGCAAATATTATTTCTTTTGAAATGCAATAACAAACAAATAGCTCATTTACTTGCATAATGCTAATTGTGGTTATGTTAACCACATTCATGAATTCACATTTTATCTTTGCTACTTGTTCCTCTAATTCTTTATAGTATTGTACGACTGTAGAGTACACAGTCCTAAACAAAGGATCTTATCACCCTGTCTTATAATAAAACAATAAATAACATTGGGTCAGGCTTTAAAAATAGCTTCATAATGCTGCAGCTCCAAGTCAGGCATCTAGTACAGGGAAAATTATTTTCAAAAGCACTCAGCACCCAGCAGTTCCCACTGAGAACAGTGACAGCTGAGGAGTAGTAACCATTTTTGACACTCTAGCCTATTGTTCATATCAACTGAATTTAAACTGTATTCACCAAAAAAAATTCTGTTGTCTTCTGTTAAAAACTTCTTCTTCCAAGAGATGCATTATTCCAAGTGTTACAGCTGTGAACCTGATTCTTTTCTGTTTGAAGAAGTAGCTAACTTGTATAACAGATGGGCAGGAGGAGGTGAAATAACTGTCCTATACCTAGCACAGAAAATAGAAAAAACTAGAAAAAACCTGATTATTTCACCAGAAGCTGTTTCTTGTCCTGTTCTGCTTTTGCAGATTTTTGCTGGATCTGTTCTTAAATGAAGTTTTAGTTTTACAAGTTCTGCAGTAATTTATTGCTTTTTTTTTACAGATATACACAATTTAGCTCAGTGTGTGTACATATACTTTTCAGAACCTTGCAACAATGCTACCAGTTGGTGAAATTAGATATTTATCATGTAAATCTTACATTAGAAAACAGGGTCAGAAAACCTGGAGGATAAAGATTTTTATCTATTGAAAAAAAAAGAAAAGCAATGATGATGAAACCCAGTAATTTCCTACATTAATCAGCCAATGTGTTTCAATTCTGAACAAGAACTGTTTTCTGCAGTAAAAGAAATTAGTCTATTTACAGTCACTGGCTGGTTTCTTAACTGGAGCTGGCAGACATCAGTGTTGGAGAGACTTTCTTGGCTAAGGAAAGATGAAGAATGCCTTCAGGAAACAGTGATTCCAGCTTTCATGATCCAATGACATGAAATTTTGTTATCTGTGTTCGAAATTCTGGCTTAAAATGACACTTCTCTTTTATTCTGAAAAATTAAGAGAATACTCAGATACATTTGAATTTTGCAAAAACTGTGCTGGAAAATTGGCATTTGTTGATTTTGTTTTCAACTAAGGCACCAAAACTCTGATTTTTGTCCTGCTCCTTACATTGATTTCTGAGACTGATCCATAGTAATGTGGAGGAGCATTTTCTTGCAACTTTTGGTTGACCTGTATCTTTGCTAAGATGACAGAAACATGTCATTTCTGTACTTGCTGGCTTTTAGCCTGTCATCAAATTCATTAAGAAGGCACTGAAAAAGAGCTAAAGAAAAGGCAGAAATAACCTGATTTACTAGAGGTGACAGCAATTCTACTGTATGAGAAATAAGAAATATTGTATAAAGCAAGAGTTTGAGGTAAAAGAAATATAATTCTGTTCTCACATTGTGTAGCTACCTTTCAAAAGCTGAGAAAACTTTCTTTTCAAAACCATGGTTGAGATAATTATTGCTTTACCCTGTTGCACTGTATGTTTAAGTAATTGCTCAGTTTTATTAATGTTATTCAGTACGAACTGTTTTTATTAGAAGAATAGTGTTGAATTTGAATTAAATCAAGCTCCCAAGAAAGTATACCTTGTTTTCATGAAGGATACTCCTTTCATGAAAGGACAACATATTCCTTTCAAAAATATAACTTCTTTTCAAGAAACTGAAATATGAGTAATTTGTAAAGTATAATTGCTCAGGTTAGCCATGAGCTAATTGAAAAGGAGGGCAAAAAGATGGGTATTTTATTTAAAATTAGTTCATATTTTAGTTTTGCCTCTAGATGGTCCACTCATGTGCTATAAAACAGGTAAAAATCAAACAGAGGAGCAAAATGAACAGTGTTCAGAATGCTAAATTGAATGTGGCAGAAGCAGCTTTGAGTGTTTGGACTAAAAACAACAGTGGTAAAAGGATTGTAAGAGAACTACTGAGTATTTAGATAAGATTTGTGAATTCCATTATTTTTGTTCCCACACATAAGAAAATCTTCAACTTTGTTGAAGAGGAATGACAAAAGGAAGAGCAGTAATCAAATCATATAGTGAACAGCCTGTAATTTGGAAAATTGTATCTTTAGTCTACTTAACATATCCAATTACCAATCAGCTTGCTTTTGGTACATTTGAGGAAGTAAGGCTTAATTTGATAATTAAACAAAAAAGTAACAAAAAAATGTTAAGACTATTATTTACATGTGATGTATTTGCTAAAGGAAGCTTTACCTTTATGCAGTGGAAAAGAAAGTGTGTAGTTTTCTAGCTTTGTATCCAAAGGTACCTGCAGCTTTAGCAAAACTTCATGTTATCTACATTATAACACTATTCTTGAATTTTTCTCTGAACAGAAAGAGCCTGCAAAACACTGTTTGCATTTTCTTATTTATTTCATTACAAGTGGATAAAGAAAAAAAATCCAACAGCACAGTTTGAACGCAGTATTGCAGTTTCTAATTTACATAGAAATTATTCCACCTGCCCCTCATCTTCAGACTGAGAAGTACTGAAGGTTCTCGTTCAATTATTATTAGTAGTAGTAGTACTAGAGGTAATAATAATAATAATAATAATAAAGTTTAAGAATCGTACAATTTAACGTATTAATTGTATATCTTGCCAGGCATGACTTCAGCTACGGTGTAAACTCTTACCCAGAGGTGCTGGAGTCATTTAGGTTGAAAAATTCAGTAAAGTGATAAGATGAGAAGCCCTTTGTATCCTCTAGTGATTTTCTTGTATGGAAAGGATCATTTTGTGTCTCATGAAGCAAATATTCTGACATGGTTCTGATCCTAAGTACTCTGTTTTATAGGAAGCTCAAGGTAACGGAGCTCACTGCTTCTTTTCTCAGTCTCTGTTGAAGATGTCCTTCACAGAAATGCAAGGACTTTTAAAGTGATTTCCAGGCTTTCAATCCTCCTCTATCAGCTGCTTAGCACCTCAAGCTAATCTAACTATGATATATGGTAAATATTTTCCCTTGCAGGAAAAGTGCTTAAAGTTATTTCTGTGCACTGATTGAGCACATTAGGCTAATATTTATCCATTTGAAACCTGGAGGTTTAGCAGTACATCACTTAATAGCTATGCAGTGATTATAAGGAGTAATTATACATAAGAATATCAAGGAATATTAAGTCCCTTGTGGAGGAACCATCATAGATATTTTAATGGTGATTAAATCTGGGGAAGCTGGAGTAGTTTGAAATGCTGCTTATTAATTTCAGAAGGTACATGGCTCTCTGAGCATTACATATAAATATGAGCACTAACATTTATGGATTTAATGACATTTTTGAGCCTCAGGAATGTGGCCTTCAGGTTTCTTGCTGCAGTTGGGTGCATTTGTTTGTTTCAGAGGCTGCTCGCTGTGCAAAGTTCACATTGTTTCCAAACTGTATCAGTATGGAGTAAGTTCTTAGCAATAATGTTTATCCCCTTTGTTTGTGCTTGAAGGAGTTCTTCAGCTGATGTGATCTCTGAGTTCTCGGGGTGCTCTTAATGCGCGTTTCCTTGCTGTCTTCCTCCTAAACAATTACCACTACCTTTTGTCTTCAGTGTTGCTGGACGTTGTTTTCTCTGGCTTGTTCAAGCCAAGGACCTAGTACAGGACTAGTTGGAGAGCTGTACTATTCTAATTTCATCTCACAAAAAAACCCCCCCAAAAAACACCCCACCAAACAAGAACAAAAGCCAACCTAATAAAACAAAAAAACCAAACCTAAATAAAGGAGAAATGCAGACTTCCCAGGAATCTTTGGGCATTTATTTAGATGGGCAGTTTTCTCAAATAGGCGTGCATTTATGATACATTCTATATTTGTTCAATTGGTTGGGTTTTTTTTAAAATCAGAGGGTCAAATTCTGATATTCTCTATGGAATGTTGGGTTTTTTTGTTTTTTTTGTGTTATGAGTTTGGTTCAGTCATGGATGGCAGGCAGAACCTTCATGTTTGGCATCAAGTATTAAAAAGACCGTTTTAATTTTCAAATTAGCTTTAGCTACTGCACTGACATTATATTGTGAAAGAACGTAACAAAAACATACAGGATTTTTTTTCTGAAATATTGATAAGCTTTTGTCGTTGCATGGAGTTAGTGTGATTTCACTGGTGCCGCTATAAAAACTATAAATGTTATTCAGAAAATGAAGGCATAGACTGATCCCATTGACTTTTGAGATCTGCTTACACACTAGCCTTAAAATCTGACCTGTTTTCTTTGCATGTGCTATTTGGCCAAGTGACTGCTTGTCTAATTCCATAGAGTTACGTCAGAGATTGGTACATGTACAATAAATGTATGCCCTTTTAATTCCCTTATGAAATGGAGGACATATGTTATTTATTATGTACAGTGATGTCAGACAATAACTTAATTTTTTTTGTAATTTTATCTGGTTAGCCTTAGATGTTGATGGAATGCTAGCTTGCAATTACCATCTTTAGATAGTGTATGATAGAGCGATCTCTAGTCCTACAATTGATTTTAATACTTTTTAGAGTCTAGACACTCTTCATGTTATTGTTTAAAGTGCAGGTCAGCTTTCCAAAATTGTTCTGAAAATGATATAGTATGATTCTGTGCCCGTAACTATGAAATATAGTTTATGTGTATAAAATTTGGGTTTTGTTCTTATCAGGCTTTGTCAGCTGTCTTACACCCATGCCTCTCCTCAAATTGACAAAGAATGTGCCACCATCTTCTGTCACCATCAGTGTCTTAGAGGCAGGGATGCTAAGTGCAGAGTGTGAGCTGTGATTTGCTGTCACTGGCACAGCTCACATGAGACGGAGATTAGAGTCTCACCTTTCTCTGCCTAGGCCAGCTGAACAGGCTGCAGTGTTGGAAAGCGCTCCCATTTCTGCCAAAAGGGGATTATGTAGTGACAATGTGCTTGAACACCTAGTTTCATTCTGAATATTCCTCTGCAACCCTGGTATCAGAGGACTGGGAAGGAAATATAGGGGAGAAAATGCTGTGGAAACTCAGGAAAGCTCTTTTATAGGTTACCATAATTTAAAATGTAAATCTAAATTGATTATTTGCATACATTAATCTCTGTATTTTTCATTAATGCTACAAATTATTGTCTAAAATAATTCAGCTGTACCTTTCAGGTTTTTTACCAAAGACTTTATCAAACTTTCCCTCAGTTTTGTCAGACCTTCTCTCTTGAATTCCTTCCCATTCTCATTTCCCTGTTGCAGAACAGGGAATGCAACAAGAACAGCATCTCCTTGGATAAGGAGGATGCAAAATTGCCTTGTTCAGTATATGAGACTTCTCACCTGTTGCTTCTTCTTGATTTATTAATAAGAATTGTGAAGACAAGGGAAATGAATGTGCAGATTTCTGTTTTATCTCTTGGATTAAAAATGCAACAGAAGATGCTGACTGAATATAAGAGAAACTGGAAGCATATCCTCTGATATACTTGCAGTATACTTTATTATTTTCCCCTGAAATAATTAGTTAGGTTTAGAAATCATCTATAAAGCCTGAAAACTCCATGACTACATCATAGAACACAAGGCCATTAGAGTGGTGTGGACATAAAGCCCTCTTGCTGTGAATGCCAGGCTCTCCAAGAGCCACCATCAATGGTTCAGGAAAGAATTAATAAATATATAACTATTTGCATTTCATAACAGATAAATTGTTGGGCCTTCATTAACTCCAAACTCCTTTGGACAAGTTGTCTAACCTGGCTTGGTCCACTTTGTCCCTATCTTCTTCTAGTAAGTCTGAAGTTGCATGTATTGTGAGAAAAAGGGATAGAAGTAGTCCTAAATACCGATTCTCAGAGGTTCATATACAGTTAAAGACTTTCTCTCAGCTATGGGCTATCTTAATTACAGGTAGATTAGGGATTTACAAAACAAGGCAACCAATGTCTTACAATCAAAACTGCCTAAACAACTTTTCTAATTCAATAAAATAGAAATTAATTAAAATAATAATAAAAAGTCTGTGGGTAGAATCACTAAATGAGCAATTTTATGTAGAAAATAATGTTTTTCAGAAAATGAGTTATATGTTTGTGATATCTATGCATATTTAGAATCAAAACTGGCCAGTGTTTAAATTATAAATATCACATAAATTCTTATAATACTGGAAACTCCTGAGCCCAAGACTTTAACGCATTGCTGGATGGGAAAATATAACCAATCATTTATGTTGATTGAACAGTATCTGTTTCTCTTGCAGAAATACTGGAAATAGGCTTCTGCATATTTGTCTTTGAGAGAAGAGTGGAGGATCTGTTATTTTTCTCTAGAAATATGATCTGTGGTTTTGTGTTCGGCTGACATAATTTGCTAATGAACAGCTCTGGGAAAGGTTTTGATTAGAATTACTTGGGAAGTTTAGATAGAGATCCACTTTTTTTCAGCTCTTTCACATGTTAATTGCACTGAACTATCAACTGAAAATATCTTCCTTTTTCTACCTGCAGTCATGACAGCTTCAAATGTACCTTTTGCAGGTGATAGCTAATGTATCATTCCTCAGCAGCATAGCTTCTGCCTTACTTGCCTGGTAACAGTGACTCTGTAGTGTCAAGTTTCCTAAATCATCATGCATTACAATAAACTGAGCTGTGTATTTCTGATTTAGAACAGAATATCTGCATCCTTTACAAATGTGTAGATCTGTAGCTTTTGGCAGTAGAGCTTCGATGCAGAGATGAAATTTCATAATAATTTGCTTATTTAGCACTTGAGGTGTGGTTCAGGTTAATTCTGGTACCTTCAGAAGCATGCAGTGTATTGCAATCTGCTGGTAAGATGGGGTTTGCTTTTTTCATTACCTTGACTAACAGTCATGCTTAATTACTTGATTTTACCTTTTTTCCCCACATCTTCATGTTTGCCATTATTTTAAAAATGTTATTTTCAAGTATTTCTTCAGAGTTTCCCAATATTTGTGAAAAATACTGACCACAGTCAGATGAAAAGAACTTTTTCTCATCCTTGTTTTACTCTGGCATAAGTTCATTGCCTTTTCTGGTCTGGTCTTTGACAAAATAGTAACATTATTCTTTCAACACTGATTGTTGACTTCAGTCTGCAAATCCTAAGCTAAAGTTATAGGAAAAGTCAGTATTTTTGCTGGTCGGGCTGAAGATTTGTAAAACGCTTTTCAGCAGGAACAAAATGCGAATGTGTCTGAAAACAATTTTAATTACACTTGTCATGTTACAGCAGGAAAGCTGTCACCAGCCAGAGGCTTGAAAACGCTACCATCTGACACTGACAGGTAGTGCTCCTATTGTAAGAGACTGTAAACAAATTTTGAACATGTATAATACTGATTTGGCAGTCAAGATGAAAAGTTTAATCTTTAATATTTAAACAATATGATAAATATTTTAAAGAGTCGAATATTTTATTTTTCTGGGATTCGTCAACCTGTATTAAATCAGGATAGACACTTCTTAAAGTAGCTTATCTCTTGCAATTGTGTAGCTGGTGTCACAAATTATATTACTTTTCAGGTAGATGAATACCATCAGAGAGCGACTCAGAAATCCCTGAAATAATTACCTTAATTTTGAAATACCTTTCACTACTTATTCATGTTATGAGTGATGATTTAGCTTTTGCAACTTTCATTTTCTAGAAATTAGGAACTGTTTTTCCTTTAATGAGTGAAGCCAGTACTTGCAGATCTTACAGAACATACAGAAACACATAAACATTTGTCATGCTGAGTGCTGTCCACTCTGCACTACTATGGATTCATTAGTTATAACTCTACAGCCAGTGATTCCGTGAAAACTAAGCAGGGAGCTAACTCCACTGATCTATATGAAAATAGTGTCCATTTGTACTATTTTGGCTTTTCTCTCAGGCTGAACTCAAGCTGTGGTGTCTCCTATGAACTCCTTACATTGCATGCTATCCTGTTTGTAATCTGACGTTACTGTACAGATGCAGCAAATGGGATAACTAAGGAAAATGCCCTGCTTTGTGAGAGGCTGTTTCTTTATCCATCCCAATTTTTGTGAAAATACAATCTTCCTTTTCATGTGACGCCCAGATGTGCTCTCTCGCCTTCCCTGCTGAGGCAGAAGCAGAGAAGACAACTACTGTTCTTGAAAAGTAGGCACCAGAAGCAGAGTAAACTACTGTTTCTGAGCAGAAAATACTTAGTAGAGAGAAGAGGAATTCATATTGGGATGCCTTCGAAATTAGGTTTCAGGCAATGAGGCCTAGGCTTTTGTTTCCTCATTACTAATGGCTGTGGAAACACCTTAGTTCCATTGCTTTTTTCCTCTTACATGCCCTGTGACCCTTTTGAGACATCTAATATGGGCACTACTTGAAGATATAAAGGTCCTTTCATGCATTCCCTCTTAAATATTCTTACTCCTTTGAGTCTCTTCCAATTAATCTATTTTTTCTGCCTATACTTGGAAAGTAGTAGGTTTTTCTTCCCCTGCAGTATAAAGGCAACTTTTTTCTGACTTTTGGGGCCTTGTAGTCCCCTTGTGATCAAAATAGGAATATTCATTAGGTACTGCGTCTGGAGCAGTTCTAAGAAAAATCAGCCTCACAGTGAAGGGTGGCAAATACAGGATAAAAACCCTAAAAATGCCTTTGTATGAAAGTTTACCTTGATGAATGGTTTTGAAGACAGAACAGCCCAGCCAGTCAGTTGTATCAGAGTCTGTGTTACTGTAAGTTTAGAGAACAGTGAATGATTCTCATTCCCAGAGTGCTCTGATGTCTAGTAGAGATCTTTAAGTTGTGTGGTTACTTCTAACTCACTTGTTAGCCATCTAAATAAAGATTCTCTGTATGTCAGGTATGGCCCCCTGCTGCAGAAAACAATATGGTTTTCACTGTTAGTTGTAAAAGACTGGTGTTTTGGGGGGCTATGAAGTCTGTTTTATTCTGTACAGTTGCAGCTTAGATTGCTAAGAAAAGTGGTTATGTGACCAAAAATACAGCTTTGCATAGTATTTTTCAGATTTTCGTTTAATTCAGTCAGTAGCTTAGAGAAATTAATGCCAAGGGGGAAAAAAATGTGGGAAAATTTTAGTGTCTGATCTTCTTGTAGGTTTCCAGTGATGATGATTTCTGGAACACTGTGGCTGTAAATCATTGGAAACTATGAAGTATTATTGGTGTACTACAAAATATTAAAGGGAATCCCTGGAATAATACATTGCAAAGAAAAGAAATCAAATTATTTGCATACAACAAGTTATAGCTTTGGATTCATATTATAGTAGTCTTCCAAATCTTTTCAACGTTCAAAGACAGGTGGTTGATCTCTGATTTTTTCTTGCTGATTTTCTCTGTCACATGTTTCCTGGGTCATCTCAACTTGGAAGTCACCTTGGTTAGCTATTTTTTTTCTCTGCAGAATCACACATTGGCTTGAGTGTATTGCATTAAGTTTCTCATATTTATGAAACTGGTTCATAAACTCACTGTTTTTCTAGCAGTTTTTGTGTTGAATTTATTTAGATGTAGTTTTCAACAAAAACTGGAAAAGTTTCATGTATTGTAGTAGTGCGGATTTCATGTCAAATTTATGAGTTGGTACATTCCTGGTTTTCCCCTATTAAGTTCTTAATAAAGGTTTATCCCAGTCATTCCCCCTTCTCCGTCCCTACCCCAAATAAAGTAAAACCCTTCCCTCAAGCCATGCCCATCACCCAGACCACCCCCAGAACTCCCCTGTCAATCCCCAAAGTCCATGCACCTGCTCTATGTCAATCATTCCCAACCCTACCCCTGCTTCCAGAATCTTCTGTTATATTCGACGCCCCATTTGATATTTTGTACGTTAATCATCTCTGTTGGTCCCTTATTGGTTGTATGTGTATGTAACTTCACCCTTTATCCCTCCCTGCTTGGTCCAGATTGGTCGATACCCTTTGTGTGCACCCCCCTATAAAAGACGCTGTCACCCCGGTCCCTTGGCTCAGTCCGACCGAGCAGGGCTTGGGGCAATAAACCGTTGACCCCCACTCTGTCTCTGGGCTGAGTCCTTCCCTCAACCCTTTACCTAGACGCGTCGCAACAGATCCTGCTGAGAGGATTTCAATATCCCTCGCTGCTCTGGGACCCAATGGCGAGGGTCTCAGAGTGGCTTCCCCATAATCTTCCGGCTACCTGCGGAGCTAGCCGGGAGCCCTGGGATTTTAGGGAAACGCAGCACTGCCGCAATGTATCAAATTTTTGATCATTCTATAATGGCAAGTAGGAGTTTTACCATTAAGTTATCTGGGAAGGCATTTGGAGCAAAATCAGTGAAAAAAATACTTTCTGTAAGCAGGAAGAACTATTTCCTACATGTTACTCTTTCAGTAGATATGCAGGCTTATGCAGCACAAAACATATTTGTTGTGTTTTCAGCGTAGGAAATTTGCTGCATAACTGAGATTTGCCTTCCTTTTTCCTGTAGGTGTATTTCTAATACCTGGTTGACCTGTGGTTGACTTCTAATACTGGTCCTAAGGGTATCTTTGCTTGAGTTGATTATTGAAAAGGAGCTGCCGGTCTTTCAGCTTTAGGCTCGATCCTGTTTGCAGTGTATTGCTGGAATGTTGAGGTTCATCCGAGCAGCTTGCAAAGCCTTAAATTAAACAGTCAAAAGCTTCAAATAGTAAAACCACTAGAAAAAATGTCTATAGTTGAGGTCATCCAGTACATCCAATGTAAATTCCCGTCCTATTTTTCCACCTATAAACAGTGTCACTAAGATTGTAGGTACTATCCTGGCTCGTGTTTCATTGCTAGCCAGCACCCAAATATGTATGCATGATAGACAATTGATAAAAAGGGAATAAAACAAGGTATACGAATTTCTTTTAGTAGCACACAACAGAATAAGAAAAAGAATACAAATGTATTCCAAATCTGTGGATGAAAAAGAGGCTGAATCATAGGTGAGTAAAAAAATGTGGCACATAAAGCCATGTCCATGGGGACAGACTCAAGCTGTTCATATTCAGAACCTATATTTGTCATTTTACTTGTTGAATCATTAACAGAGTGTTATGATGTTTTCAGTAAGGGCTATGTGACAGAGTAGGAATATCAATTTTGTAATGTACATGGCCAGAATGTGGCATAATGCCTGCATCAGAATGTGGTGACAGTAGGCTGAGATATTGTTAGAAATGGTGGTATGCCTATTTAGAACATTCAGCAAGTGTGGTATTTTTCAACAAGATAATACAACAAATTTCAAAAATAAGCTGCCTGTATTTAGTGATCTGAATTACAAAGAAAAGCATTGTGAATTGCTAAAGTCTGAGTGTTGCTCGTATTTGAAGCCTAACATTCCTATCATGTAATACAACTGAAAATTTACTGTCTGGCTGGCAAATTGCAAAGCCTAAGTATTAGGAAACAGGTATTTAAGTCAGTTTTAGTTTATGTTTTCAGATTATCCACTGATTTAATTTGTAGTTGAGGAAGCCAAAGACATCTAATAAATCATAGCAAAGAACTACTAATGTTTCCCTGCTTTGATATCTGAATTAGTGAATATCCATTTTTACATTGATTTCCATATGCTAATTTCTGAACTGTGCATTGATTCTCCAGGTTTACTGTGAAATGTGAGTTGTTTAAGGGCTCCTGGTGTTTAATCCATTTTCCTACTATGCATCCTCTTTCAGCATAAGTTATAGCTGTAGCACATGTTTCTCTGGACTTCTGGAGAATGAGATTTTTTTTTTTCTGAATACAGGAAACCTCTTAAAGACTTGTGGTCGGTTCCTTCTCTCTAATGGCTTTCCATTATTTTTGGTAGTCCTGCATTTCATTGCTATTTATAGAATTCTTTGATAAATGAGCAACCACAAATTAATTTTGGCTTCGATCATTTCCTCAAACGGAGCAGTAGATACATATAGATAACTATACCATTTCCTAATCAACAGAGGAAAGAAATTGTTCCTGCAGGTGTGGTGCACGACTATTTATATGGAAAAATTACTGTGTTGTATGTACAGTGCGTGTTTACAGCATAGCCCCTCAATATGTGTGCCAATCCTTCTGTCTGCAGCAAATAACGAGTCAGATATGGCTCTTTACTCCTACTGTCTTCTCAGCAGTGAGGTCATTGCTTTTTCCATCGTCTTTTTAGCTGTGTAAATTGTGCAGTGATTTTGCAATACATTTACCCTGACTCTGTACACATAAACCTGCGTGGCACAGGAACTGAACTGTTCCGAACTCCACTAAAATCAGTAGAAATGTTCTGACTTCCATGGAGTTTAGAAGACGAGCATAATATACATTGCACATTATAAGGGGAAAAAAAGGGGGGAGACAAAAACACTTAAGTCAAATGTTACATTTTTGCTCTTTGATCTTCTTGATTTACTTCCAGTTTTATTCTTTAGTTTCCAAGGGGCATCAAGGCTTTTCCCCTACTGCTTTTGATGTTTCTTTGTTTTCCAAAGCTGCTAAGATTTCCCATCTATCAATAACATATGGTGATGAAAAAATTTTTTGTAGTTGTTGTATTGGGGTTTTTTTCCAGCAGGAAAGGAAGTATTGTCTTTTATATATGCCTTGTAATACTTGTCCCTGCTAGTTCAGCAAATCATAGTATTCCAGTTTATTGTAAACCTAAACATGTTTATTAAGCTGTGATGTCTTTTTGTTTCTCCAAGATGGAGTTGACTCAGAGGGACAGCACACCTCACCTTTGCATTCAAGTCTGATGATGTCCAAGATTTTGGAGTTGTGTTTGCCTTTGTAACATGGGTGCATTCTGAAGCATGTTCACAGTACTAATCACAGTATTATCTTGTCTTTGATGAGAGAGGGGCTTCTCTTTCTTTGCCAGGTATTGGTACAGCTAGGTATTGACTGGCTGCCACAGCCATGCAATTTATCCAGCACTTTGAGTTTCATGGTAGGTTCATAGAGATCTACTTCTGTTGTAACACACGTTGGTATTTTATATAACTTGAAAATGGAAGGGGAAAGGAGATCTGTTGTTTCTGTTGTTTCCTGGCCTTCTCTAAGATATCACAAGTTTTAGTAATTAGAATTAAACAGAAAATAGAGTTTCACTTCCCTTGGACAGCAGTGCTGTTGGTTCCTTGGAAGAACCAGCACATGAACATGAGAGTATTTGTACGTCCCTGTGATCTCATTCCTTCATCTTTCACCCAAGAGACAGCCTGTATCTAATAGGGCAAAAGGGAAGAGAATGAAAAGGAGACAAAATGTGAGAGAGGAAATGTAGGAAGAAATGTGAAACCTACAAGCATAGATAGCATGGGTGAAAAGTGTAAAGCCGATTAAAATAATTCATCCTATGCTTAGTTCTGTTCCTCTTGGAAGTTACCAAATGTTTTACCATGAAATTCAGTAATGACATCCTACTTGTACCTATAACTACTCCTTGGTGATACAGTTAATGTGACTATGACATTTTCTTGCATAGGCCCACCTACGCAGAATTTTGTTCTGCATCCACTCTGAATTTAAGTCTGTCTTTAACAGCATAAAAACCAAACCAAAGCTGCAATATGAATCTTTCAATTTTCATTCATCGTATGTAATATCAGCTTGATTTTTCTTTATTTGTTTGTTTTACAATAACAGTTAAAAATGGAACTGTGTATGTGCAGACTTAATTTGAAGACACAATGAATATTGATTTCTATACTGAGATGTAAGTAAATCCCTATAATAATACTCAGACTTACTCATAGAATACTCAACATATTTAATGAATGATGATTGATTAATTAATGAGAAGATTTGGTCTGTATAGCTTTTCAGGAATAGTTGTGAAATGCTTTTCTTATCCCTGTTTCTGTTGATTTCACTACAGTCACTCCCTCTTGTGTAAGAAAGTCTTCTGCAATCTCTTTCAGCAGCTAGTAATACCATTATTATCAAGAAAGCATGGTTTATATTGCGGGGTTCTGACAAATAACGTTGTCAAAAATAACACCCAGCAGTTGAAATTTAATTTTTCTTGAACTTACGTTCTTTTTCTGCATCTGCTACATCAGACAAAAGGGAAAGAGCAGAGGAGGTCTGAGATCAAATTCATGCTGAGTGTGCTTACTTCCTACAGAGAGATTTTGAACAGCTTGGTATCGTATGACTGTATGCTCATTATCAGGAGACAAATTAACCATGTTTAAAACAGGAATTTTATGAAGCAAATAGAATAGGAAATACATGGGAATTCACTAGAAATGGCAAACGAAATCTGGAGAGGCAGAATGTGGAAGCCAGTTAAGCAATTTATCTCTGAGATGTCTCTGTAACAGGCTTCCATGATACAAAAACATCTATGCCAAATCTATATCAGAACAGCAGTGAATGTCTCAATATATCAGAATTTGTAATACCCCTCATATTTTTATGACAAGTCTATATTTCCAGGATTTTTTTCAAGTTCCACTATTTCCTCTCTTCTCCTTCTCCATAAATCGAGGAAATCATCATCTGGGTATGGGTGGTGGGAGAAAAAGTTTTGAGAAAATAGTAGTGTGTCATAGAAAAGGAAATATCCATCGAAACCAGGCAAAAAGAAGAACAAAACCAGAGTTATTTCAGCAAGTAATTAAACTGCCAGCTACACACTTGATACTTGTTAATTGGTAGTGCTGACATATGCTATTCCTTTGCCTGCATCCACCCACTCATTGTGTCCTGGAATTCTTCGCTCGTTTGTGCTCACTTGTGGTCTTGTTTTCAAATACAGCTTCATTTTCATATGCCGTTTCATGGAGCAGCTGAAAAGCTCATAGGTATCATTGAATCCTCACTGGAATAATGTGGAAAACGCACACTGTAGATAAATGTTTGGAATTTATTATTAGTGATACACATATCATTCATTCTGATATTTATACTCTTATTATATCTTTTCTTAAAATTAAAAAAAATTAAAGAAAATTAAAATTTCCTACTCTTATTTCTTAACTCCTGCCTTGTATTTTGTCTTCCACTTACGTATTGCTGAAGGAATGGTAAGAACAGAGGAGACGACCAGCAACAGAGCAGTTGTTATCCTGAACAATCAGGGAGATGTGGAATTCTGTAGCAGGGCTCCTGATTAGAAGGACTTTGTGTCTCCATTCACTGACTGGAGAAGGAACACCAGAAAACTGCCTTTGGAGCCTAAACCTACCCTCGTGAACATTTTTCTTACTCATATTTCACAGTAAGATCCAGGTCAGCTAATCCACTAAAGTTATTTAATGCTACCTGGTCCTGGTGGCATCAATATACATTCAGTAAACTTTAAAAGCTGCTTAGCTAGTTTGAAAACAAAGATCTGGGTGTTTATTCAGCCCTCTTGAGTTTACTACATGACATTGGAAATCTCTCTACAAGAGGCTTTTGAAAGAAAGCCATTAATTCTCCAGCTTGTGGGAGTAAAGCATCATGAAAATACCCTTTCTCACAAGAAAAATGTTTCAGAATATTTTCAGATCTCACTAAGGCTTCAGTTCCAAAATGGAAAAGGGATGGATCATAAAATTTAGTAGAAGCCTTTTGTAAAAGCAGATGATGCAAGGGAAGGTTCTTATAAGTTCTACCCACCCCACCATCTTCCTGCCTTAGTATTTTCCACATCCAAAGACTTTTTTTTAGTGAGCTGATATTTATAAAATCTTAAGTCAGGCAAAAAGTATGTGTTTTGGGGATTTTTTGGAGGTTTTGCATGTACTCTCACAAATCAGACTATTTTGAAAAGTTAGTAATGCTTTTCAGTGAATTATGTAGTAATAATAACAATAATAACAATAATTTTTAAAAGTAATTTTCTTCCTCCATCTTTAACATTGTTTTTTTTCCCGTCTTCATTTGTGAAAATGTTCTTCCATAGCAATATAGTGGATATCTACAAAGGGATAGTCCTGGCTTTGTGGAGCCAGGTGCCTTTATTTCCCAATATAATTAAGGATAGCAAGTTCTCCAGCAAATGGTACTGAGCACCAAAATTAGGCTTATGCTTTGAAATGGACTCTGGAGAAATGAATCTTTCACCATCAGCCACAGAGAAAGACCCAAAAGCCTAATCTTCCATATGTAAAGTTATTAACACATTAAATCAAAACATGTTTTATGACACCCTCCTTCACATTCAGTTAAATAGTAAGACAAGCAAATTGTAAGCTTGTGATTGTGAGGACAGCTCATGGTATTAGTTGATAGACAGGATCAGTTGGAGAGCTCACCATGTTTCCATCCACTCAGCTACAAGGGATACTTCTAGTTATGGAAGTGATTACAGGGTCCTTCTTACCACTGTCTTGTACATTATCATCAAGTCAGCAAGCAACTAATTTTATACCATAGTGACAAACAGATATTTTTTGATTGCAGTAACAACTCTACTTGGAACTGAATCTCATTTCTACTTGCCATCTCCACTTAGTTTAGAGGAGATTTTTCCTTTAGAACTGAATTCATTTCTGTTAGGCTACCTGCCAGATAGTAATGCTCGAGATTTGGCATCTTCATTCTTCAGCTGTCCATGAAGTACAGTGCTTATAATTTAGTAACTCTACATTTCCTGTTAGCATTTTTATAAATGGTAGCATAAATGTTCTGGTGGTACTTTGGAGGATGTTCCCAAGGTTTTTAGACCTATGTTGCCAAGCGCACTGTCAGTGGTCGATGTAAACTTTCTTCTCATCAACATCTGAGACAGAAGAAATGATGTCCTTTATTGTCTGTTGAGCAATTACAGATGCCTTCAAATGGGAAATTCTCTTTTCCAGTCCGTATTTCTCTTAACAACTGTTTTGGAAAGGGATTGTCTCACGCAATATCGCAATCTTGATTTTACACTGCGTAACTCAAAGAGAAATCTCTCTATATCTACAGCTATTTAAATTTACCTACAAAATAAGTGTAATTATCCTTCTTTTGTGATGTCAGGAGTAAAAGTAATTATCCTATTCACTGAAGATGTAAAAAGTGATGCAGAAAAATTATGGGCAATAAAAATACTTGACATTCTACTTTCCTTTTGTGTTTTAAGGTAGAGGTATTTTTCTTCATTTGCTAGTGTTTGGATCTTTTTGCAGAAACACATTCCTCTGACTGCTAAAAACTACCATCCAATTTCAAATCTAAGTTTCTTAATATCCATCTTATAAAATAATCATTGACTTATTTTTCTTTTCCTGCCAGGCAGTTACTTCTATCATGTCTTATCACATCCTACACAAATTGCCGGACTTTATATCTACTTGCCTGGACTCTGTGTTGATAATCATAGAATATTTTAGGTTGGAAAAGATCTCTAAGATCACTGAGTCCAACTGTTAACCCAGTGTTGCAAAGTCCACCACTAAACCCCTAAATGTCCCTAAATGCCACATCTACACTTCTTTTAAATACCTCAGGGATGGTGACTTAACCCCTTCCCTGAGCAGCCTGTTCCAATCCCTGACAACACTTTCGGTGAAAAAATTTTTTCTAATATCCAATCTAGACATCCACTGGCACAACTTGAAGCCATTTCTTCTTGTCCTGTTACTTGTTTCCTGGCAGAAGAGACCAACCCCCACCTGACTACAATCTCCTTCCAGGTCATTGTAGAGAGTGATATACAAACACTTGGGTCATTTCTCCTTGATCACCATCAAGTTACTAGTCTTACTCAGTGGAGTCCTAGTGAACATCTTGTTATAGATATTTCTTTCCAATTCACATGTAGGAAAACTTTCAGGGTAGTGTTTTTCTTAGGAATGTAAGACTTGTCATTCTGTTAAACCATTGCAGTGAGACAATGAAAGAAGCAGTCGTGAGAGATATAAAAAAATAACAGAATGAGATACATTATACTGTAATGCAACAGGAAGGGAGAAAGAACAGCAGAGCACACAGCATGAGATCATATCACCAAGTGACGAGTAGGTGAGGAAGATTCGTGCTTGCTGCTCTGCACCATTGCCTGTAAACGCTGCTCACCAGCACAGTGCAGTAAATTAGATGACATCCTTCTCTGATTTTTTGCCAACTAGAATTATTCAATTATAAATTTTAAAACACAAAATATTATCCTATTTGCAAACATTATAACTTCTTATTGTCTTATACGGCATATTTGTTGTTCCAGTGTGAGCGTTGATATTGAAATAACTTCTTTGTTTCCTTGGCGACTGCAGCTGCTGTCTGATCATACCACCAAATGCAGACTTGCAAGCAGGATGAGCAGCTTACGTGTAATATTTGAACCTCTTTGTTAACAACAGTGGCCTGCTGCTGAAGAGGAGGCCGAGATTCTGATAAATCTGGATTACAGGGGCAAATTTTTTAATTAACTATGTGTTGGTCTGGAAACTTGTTTCAGAAAAACATTAGCAATTTGTATTCAAAAGGTATCAAATAGGACAACTTGTTTGATAAGAATGTCAATAATGAGAGTGTCTGGTCTTTGGGCACTTTCAAGGAAAGAATTACAAATCAAATCATATTAGTGGTCTTCATCTTGTTTGCATCTGTTTTATTAGCAGGTACATAAGAAATATGCATTATGATAACAGGGTAATACATTATAGTTCCACAACCCAATTTAGGTGCAATGATTACATGGAAATGAATCCATAAAGGATTCAGATTATATCATCTCAATGTTGTTTACATTTGATTTTTAATCTCTTGTGTTCATTGTATACCATTAACATCTTTAACACAGTAAGATGCCTTGGTTTTGTTTGTTTCTAGTTGTATTGGCAAAGCAATGGATTTTTTTTGTGTCACTGCTCCTACTGCTCTTTGCTCACTGGTGGAGGAGTGCAAATGAGTCATGTAAACAAAAATCATATGAAATTGCCTTTATGTTACTAGACTTACCCAGTGCCATGAAGAAAATAGAAACTTCCATATAGCGCTAGGTCAGTAATGTTTATTGTTGTTTAGAAACATCTAACCCTGCGGTTTCCAGAACTAGAAGACATTCTGGAAAGTCATGAGTTTGTATTAAAGTTATTAAACTACAGTTAAATGTGATTTAAATTCAATGCTAGGAAAGAGCTCATTATTTAGGGCAATGTGTAACAACCTAAACCAAGAATGTATGAGTAGTATAAATTGTGTTATTTGGTTTAGTGATACCGCCTTTGCTGCACTAGTGATCCACTTTAATAGTATCTAGAGTTTCAGGGGAAAATGTTATCTTTTTATAGTGTGATATGAAAATTTTAATGTCTAATATATTCTGTGAGAGACTGTAGTATGTTTTACTACTTTGATCTTTTCAGTGTTCAGTATTTTGATTGGCTGGACATTTTGCTTCTTCCCCACAGGTTTCTGAGACTGTAAACAGGGGAAAAATTAGACTAGCCAGTCAATCAAATTATGGAATATTGAAAAGGTCAAAGCCATACAGGACTGTACTTAACTTATAGAATATGTGAAGCATTAAAATTCTGATAGCTTGTTCTTGTGCCACGGGTTGCAACAAAAGAGAATAATGCAGTAGTTTGAATCTGTACCTATGATGGTAATTATAATGAGAATGAAAATGGTGCAACCATAGCCTACTGTCATTCTGACAGTCTTCTAATTTTTAATATAAAGGCTTTTAAAAAAGTGTTCTGCATGTAGAGCTAGAAATGCATTTGTTTGTAAGTTTATTGAAACTGAGGTCTCATACAAGTTCAAACTGTAACTTCATTTATAATCAGAGACTGTAAAAACAAATGGATTGGACAAAAGCAGAAATGTGCTGTCTCTCATTTATAATGCTTGTGTAATGTAATGCACACAAAGATGTACTCATGATTATAGAAATGAAAAGCAGTAAAAATGTCAGATCTTCTAATTCGGTATAGTAACTTTAGGAAAACCTGATGTTCTAGGGGTAGGTAAAATATGTCCGAAACCTGCACATATTAGCCTTTGCAATGTAGCTATTATTTTCCAGAGTATTGGCAGGGGAAATAAGGGGTAGAAACATTTTATTTAAGAATTAAATTTAAAATTCTAATTCCATTGTTCTTTTCTTAGCAGAAAGAGCAAAGCCATTTTCTTATTTGAAAACTGTCTAGTAATTTTTAAAATCCACCCACACTACTTTTTTTCCTCTAGTTTCTTTGTAAGTGTGAATTGTATGACTCCCTAATGTCTCCGTGTGGGCCTGATCTGCAATGGAAACATCAGGATACATAGTTAAACTCTGCCAAGCATGTCAAGTAATTTAAAACTACTTTTTAAACTTTTAGAAACTTGCAAATTCAATTGCCAGTGTAGCCAGCTCAAGGAAGATTCTTCATCAGAACTGAAAACAGTTAGATACTAATTGGCTTCCACTTACTATAAAATCCCAGACTTGGATTTTACTTCTACATGCTTTCTTAAGACAGTTCAAGACAGGTAGGAAAAGTAAGGAGGGATGGGCAGTGTAAGAGATGAGGGAAAGTAGAAGAGTTAAAGAAATTTTCAGCCATATCAGGTAGTCTTTTCTACCAGTCTATCTGCCTTGTAATGAGATTTACTATTTGCAAAGTAGCCAAGGTTGATGTTTCATGACCTTTACAGTGATTTCTTTTATTATAGTGCAAATGCTTCTGGGCTAAGCAGAATAATGATATACATCTGAATATATTTTTATGCTGTAGTATTACTTGGTGAAGTATTTAATGATTGAAAAGAAGCAACTGCCATGTCCTGGTTCAAATCTTGTTAATTAGGGTACAGATAGATTTTCCACAGTATTTGCCTCTCTACCGATTTCAATTACATCAGTACCCCAGACTGAGGTATTTGTCAAATGGTAATGTTTATGTTGGGTAGCTGAATCTGTGAGTTATGTGAATGTTAGGAACAAAATCTTCTGTTCATTAAGAGTTTATATACCTAGTAAGGCCATGGGTAGGAGAACACCTATTAGGCACTGTATTTGTGATACCCTATATTGTGGCCTGGTTTTTTGTTGGAAATATATAGTGGCACTGTCTTCAGCTAGGAAATAGAAATATATAGGAAGGTTTGCCTAGTGTCTGTCCAGCTAAACTGATAACTGATGTCTCTTAAATAAATAAGTTTTTAAATGTGAACATGACTTCCTGTTCCTTCTTAAAATACATATTGGTACTGTGAGAAAAATTTGGTACAACAGCATTTTCTCCCCATGTGGGGGTTTGTGAAAACCTACTGCCTCCTAGTGACTGTTCAAACATGCCCTCATTTTGGTAACCCTCTTTTAGCACTGCCTTTCTAAAGGCATTTTAATAACAGCAATCCATCAATGTCCATTCACTGCCTCCCTTCTCCCTTGGGGAATTAACATGTCAGTTGTTGCAGCTGCATTGTTGATGCACCTCTAACAGACTGGCATGCCTTGTCAGGTGTCTGAGGGGTAAAACTGTAAAAAGATGGTGATTATGAAACCTCTAAAGAATTCACAGCCTTACATACAGGGTTGGAAACTACAGTCTGAAAGAACTTTTAGAGGTGTCTGTGCACCAAGTCCTCCAAAGTTACCAAAGGCAAGTCAGTCATGCCATACCATGCCATGCCTAAAAGGCTTGTTCTCAAAAAAATTCCAGCAACATGGGTTTCAACTTCTCTCCAGTGTTCACCTGTCATTTACAGGCTTCCTGGAACAGGTGAACTGAATCTCTTTGGCTATGACTGATTCTTGTTGTCCTCTATTGGCTGTGCCCATGGAGAACACTGTTTCTCACCTCCCTGCAGTTCCTCTATCCATATTTGTAAGCTCTTAACTTCCTTTTCTTCAATATTGTTTTTTAGACTAAAATAAAAACAAGCAAAAATCTAATGAACAAATAAACATTTGTTACTTCCCCAGTCTGCTGTCCTGGACTGCATTATGCAAAACATATCGTAGTCCATCTGAGTCAATCTTATTCAGGCTAAGTAGACTGGAAGAATTACCTTGCATTCTCTGTGCATGACATTTCTCTTCAGATTAATTTATTCCATAATATTTTTTTCTGGCTACAGCGTGGTATCAGATATTGCAGAATTGGTCTTCACAAATAGAGAACATCTACCCCATGACTAAAATTATGAGGCACTGTGGATATTCAAATACTCTGAATATTGGTTATTTAAATTTTCAAATGAAGTTAAAAAATTCAGGCCAGAGAAAATCTCACAGAACTCTGCTAACTTCTTGTAGTGGGCTCCTTTTGAGCTATATTTCCCATTAAGGCCTTGCGCTGTGCTGTGAGTCCCTTGTTCCCACTCTATTGGATGTAATTCCTTTGAATTTCCTTGTATGGTTCTGTTTTAGAAGCTTCTAAGGTGTCCAGTACCCCATTGGCCCCCTGTACCTTTGTTCCTCCCCGCACCTCTCCTATTGGTTTGTTCATATTATGCCTTGGACCCTGGTCACCCTGCCTATAAAGTCCCATGCCTCCATTGTGTGCTCTCTTGGCCTCTGGAGTTCCTTACCCCCTCAATAAAGCCTTGGAACACCATGCCGAGGGCCCTCTCGCTCCTTTACCTCCTCGGCCCCCTCCAGCCGCGATCCGGCCTCTGACCGCCTCTCCGGGACAGGCACAGAGTGTCCGGTGCCCGAGTTCTGCCCCTGCTAGCCGGGGCAGGGAACAGGCACTGTGACAACTTCTAGTGCAGATGGAGGATTAGGCAGCATGAAGGCAAATGAAATTCAACATGCATAATACAAGGCCATATATACTGGAAGTAGGCTGAAGATTGTAACATTTTCCATGTTGGCCAGGACACCTCTGTTCTGATCTAAAAAAAAAGGGTCTGGATGTCTCCCACTATCTTGTAATCCTTGGCCTTCCCCAATACTGACAGAGAGTAGTGAAGTATGAAACACTTTGTGAGTAGCAGTTTGACAAGGAGCAAGGCTCTGAACAGTGTGTTAATGTTTAACGTTACTCTTAATGGGCAGCAAATATAGATATTTTAAATGTAGATATAGCTGTGTTAGGGAAAAAATATGTAGATAAACCTGCTTGGTATCTGGTCGTTCTTGTAGCTTGATTACTTTCTTCCTCTTTCATTCCTTTAATTCATCAAGTGTGTGTGGGTTTTTTAACTCCAATTTTAAATATTGAAATTTTCTCAGCAGTCTTTTAGAAATCACAGACAAGAACGTAATTTAACACCTTTCCTTCACAATAATATAGAGGTATGAAAAATGGCAATTTACTGTATTTAAGGATTATTCTCAACTGAAAGAACAAATTTTACACTAGAGAGATTACTGAATGTGTTGAGTGGATGAGTTAGCTACACTGAAACTAGAAAAACATATAATATTTGCAAAAGACCTCCACAGGTTTAAATTCTCTGTAATTCTTCTTACAGCAGAAGGTGACAGATTTTTGTTGGTGGAAAAATATACAGATTTAATGTATTCTTTAAAATCATGTGTGTCAGAGGGGAAAAGGCAGAAGAAAGTAGTGTAGGATGTGTGTGTAAACTAACCAAGAGAAGGAAAATTCATGGTATTCAGAAAAAGGACCTGGGAATTCAGAAAACACAAGTGATCTCCAAACTGGTAAAATAAGATGACATGCTAAATTATATTTATGTAATTATTTGAAACAAAAACTAGTATGACTCTTAACAAGAGACATCTATCTGGGAGACAGTGTCTGTCTGGGGGGCAATAATGTCCTCTAATCCACCCACAGTGAAGGCTCTGTTCCAGGACCTCTCTGCACAGACATAGGTTTTTAATGCTAAAATTAAATGTGCTGTTTACCAACATGCCTCAGTGTTGCTATATGTAGCAGACAGTGTCATTGGAACTCCATAGAACTGGCTTTGGGGCTGATGCGTTCAGTGGGTTTTGTCAAAGTTGGGCATGTAGTCTCAGCAGATTTATGCCACCCTCTTCATGTGTCAGTGGCTTTGTTATGTAAATGTAATGAGGTATTTTTCTGTAAAATTAGTCAGAATTATTTATGTAATCTGTTTGCTGCATGTTATTCTAGAGACTGTAATATCTGGTTTCATTTTTTATGGTGCCAAAAGCCTTAGATAAAACATAGACTATCAAAATTTCCAGTAGAAGAAATCAAGTAATGTTGGCATTAAAATCCAGGGTGTTGCTTTGTCTCTGAGGGACTGTGTCCTATGTGACACATTGTAAATACTGTAAACTGAAGTTCTCTGTTGCTGTTGTTATGCATACTGATTAGGTACTACATATTGTGACATTTTCCCTGTTGGCCACGACACCTCTGTTCTGATCTGAAAAAAGGGTATGGCTGTCTCCCACTATCTTGTAGTCCTTGGCCTTCCCTAACACTGACAGAGAGGGATGAAGCATGGAGTGCTTTGTGGGTAGCAGTTTGGCTGGGCATGGTCTCATTTTATGTGGTCTGAGACTTGGTTCATGTCTTATGGCTTTTAATCAGATTAATTTGTTCCCAGCAAAGAGTGCATTCAGACAGTCTCCATGGAGGTGAAGATGAATCTGTCTCATTATTTACCCCTTCAGCCAACAAAGCATTGTCAAAGAAGAGATCATATTAGCATGCAGGTTTTGTTATTCTATTTTATTTTTACAGATTTATCGGGATTTTTTGTTTAAATATGTATATACAGGTAAATTTGTGGGTTTTGTTTGTTACTTTTTTATTATTACTATACTCATAAGGGTAAACCAGTGACTGCAAGCAGTAAGCACCAACTTCTTTACTCGGCCCTAATAAGAGGAGAAATCTAATAAAAATTAAAATAATTTTTTCCTTAAAAGGTATTTCATAAAGTGACCTAAGTTTAAAGAATAGCATTGAAGAAAGATCAGTCCAAGAGAAATACATGTGCGGGTTTTTTTATATTTCAACTGAATCAAGAGACAGAAAGAAACTGGTTCAAAAACACCTGAGAGGTTCAATTTGAGTAACTTCATATAAACAGCCTGTGTTATCTTCCATGAGGACAGTCAGAACTATGAATATAGAGACGAGCACTATGAACTGTTCTTTGTGAAACTAAAGAGTTAAGAATAGTAAGAAGTTCTTTTCTAACTAAGGGCTGGACAAGTTACACCATGCAGGAAGAAAGTGGAGAGCATAGAGAATATAATCACTTGAAACTGGTGTCATCTCTCCTTTCCTTGAAAACTCCTGTACTTCTTTTGCCAGTGTATAGGCTTGACACTGTGCCTAGAAATTATCCCTTCCATTTCTCTGCCTCTGATTTCCACAACATATCCTAGGTTCCATTTTACCAGCTCACATATCATTAAAGCAACAGAGACAGAAAAATTTTATAAATTGACAGCTATGACACCAAAGTAAACTGATGCCAAATGTTACACAGAAATCTCATTTTTTCCATGCATAATTTAGGGCTCCTGAAACAAAAATGTCTGGCAGTTTTTAAACTTGAATACTGGTGCATATATACAGTTAATTTTTGTATCACATCTTCATTACACCAATAGCAACAGCATTAACATTAATTAACATTGACAGTTAACATTAACTTGATATTGAAGCTATTTAAGAACTATTTGACTGTGCCTGTGTATAATACACTAAAGTTCACTGCATTTTGATACAGTAAATTTCTTTTTAAGTTAAAAATCAGACATGTGATTACAGCTTTCTCAAATTTTTTTGCTGTCTCAGAATAAGAGAGATATGTTGTTATTGACTAGAATTTTGGCCAGCATTTTGCAGTTCTTGGGCATGAATCAAAGAAATACTGGGGATCCTACCAGTCTGTTGAAGTCAGTCGTTATTTAGGAGCCTAAATAAGAGGAAGGCACCTTAAGGCCTCACTAATGTAAGTGATGCCTCTGCTTATACATCAATGGCTCTCTAGCCTGTTTATTCCCATTTAAGAATTCCAGACCTGCTTACGTAAAAAAGAAGTTTAGATTTTGTGACCATGAATTTGCCAAGGTCACAGTATCAATTGTTGAAACAGCTCAGTTTTGTGTCCTTTCCTTGCTCTGGCCAAGGATGTGCTCTAGCCCTGCTGTGAATTTCATCCTGGAGAGACACATCCATCATTATTTTGCCTGAGTGAAATGTTAGCGTATTTATTACAGGATGTTTTCCCAGGAAGATGAACAGTAATTGAGATGTAACTACGAGGATTGAAGCAAGTTTTTAAAATGTTTCTTCAAAATACTCTCATTACTTTATTCTACCAATTTAACATGTAGAGCTATAAGTCAGATGAGTTGAGAGACAAATGTTGTCTTACAGAAACAAGATTTAGAAAAGGATTTGAACCAGAAAAATCAAACTAAGGACTAATCCTAGTGCTGTGATCTATATAAATGATTGGGAGTGGTAATAGAAAATCCCCTCTATATTGTGCTGATGTCAGCTACAAAGTATGTGCAAGCTAGGTTGCAAATACTGCCTGACTGCCTGCCAACTATAACGGTTAATAGCATAATAGATTTTCTCATGCTAAAACATTCTGCTTGTTCTGTATGGATGCATGTATTCAATATACCTGATTTTCTAAACTAGAAGAGAATCAATTACTGAAAAATTTTATTTGACTGGTTTGCTTACCAGATAGATCCATATTAATGTAAGACATCCTGAGAATGACAACAAACACAGTTACAAAAATCTCAGCTTCAGTTTCATCCATGTTGTATCTTGAATATAACTGAGTTGCAATATTTGGTACTTACATTCATCATTTCAGTCTTGTTACTTTTGACAAAATTATGCATTTCTGAAGTCTTGCAAGTGAAACTTAATCTGTTATCTCAGTGTATGACAAAGAAATTTTTGGAACAAGACATGTTAAGGAAGTTATTTTCTCTCACCAAGATCAGTTTGATCTTTGAAGTCCTTGAAAATGAACTGCATGGTATTTCACATTATTGTAGAGTGCTTTGTAAATCCAAAACTTTATGACAAAGAAAACTAGTCCTTTTCTTCACATTTTACCTGTGAGAGAAACCGATGTGTAGAGGAATCAAGAAATTTGTTCATGACCAGGGTCAGCAGCAGCTGCAATAAGAGCCATAATGCTGAGAGAGAGCTTGCTTGTTAGTCTTTATCTGCTCTGTGTGGCTTGAAGCACTGATGACCTGGTCTTGAGCTGTTGAAGGTTTTCTTATGGCTGCAACTAGAACCCAGAAGTTTTTGTAAGCTTTGTTGCCCATTCTGCTAAGTACACTCTTTTGTCCTGCTGCTGTATTTGCTATTTCCTGGCAATTTTTTTTTGTTCAGGTCCCATTCATTTGAACGTGTGGAATATAATATGTCTCCTCTGCTCCTGAACAGGTTTTTTTTTCCCATGCCATTGTTGTAGCAAAAGTAATTTCAGCGGAATTCCTTCAACTATAGAGACAATTCCTTTCATTTGTTTATTTAATACTTACCAGGTGTACAGGGTTTGGCTGAAAATTTTCTCACCACACCCATGACACTCAGCTATTTCATGATTTACCTTCATCCAATAACTTGATTTTTCTTTCTTTTCCTTCAGCAAATGGCTGGGCTGAAAATACATATTTCAGTTTTGCAAGGATATAATCTCTGATTGTCAGTGTTGCTTACAGAATAGGTTGTTCTAGTAACTCCCAATGTGGTTATGTGATCTACAAATGCACAGTACTGCGAGAACACAGCTGCCATCAGCTGTAGTAACCACTTCTTTGCATTCAGAAAGTGGTTCTGCAACATGCACAGGCAGTTGTTGATGTTGCTGGTCTTCATATCTAAGTCAGAAAGGATGAGCGTTAGACCACAGGCTTCACTACAGAACAACTTCCACCAGAATATGGTAGCTACCAAAACAGAAGCAAAAGCTTAATTCTATACTATTCCTTTCTTTTCAATGTAAATAGATTTTATAGAGTGAAGTGGATACAGGGCTATCCCAGCTAATAAAAGTTATTGGAGGATATTAATTTGAACTTATGTGTCTTCAGGAAAACTTGCAAGTAAATGTTCACTGTTAAAGTACAATAGACATTTATGGAGTATTTTAATAATATTTGCCTATATCTAGTGTAGACCTGCAACTGAAAAACCTTGTGTGGGCATCAGGAAGAATCTGGTAATATCCGATGTAAAGTAGAAGTGTTTTGTATTTGTGTACTGGACTGCTCTTGGATGCACATTCACTGAGTGAATGACTTGGAGTGAACTGGTGTTGAAAGGAAGTTGAGTGAACTGGACTTGGAAGAAAGTTCACAGAGCTTAAGCAATACTAAATATGGTTATATTTGTTGGGTATGGTTTTCAGACATATTTTTAGATGTTAGAAGTTGTCTCCTTTTGGTCCTGCTGTGATGTATTCAAACAGAGGTAGCCATGGAAAGAGGTTCTCTCTTGGATTTTACCCTCTGCTTTGCTTCCCAGCTTGTTATGGTTCAAACATGACAAACTTCCTTTGTATTGAGAAGAAAGTACCGTGTGCCACTGCTTTTCAGTTTACTCCATTTCAAATTATTTGTTGTTGTGTTGAGGAGGGTGGGGTGATGGAAACAGAGAGCAGAGAAGATATTAAATTGACAGGAGAAAAATATTCTCTCCTATGAACACTGAGGCAGTTAGAAGTGCATAATTATAGGATACCTAGAGAGGAGCTTTGACTTTGTGAATATCCAGGTAAAAATACTTTTCAGAAAAGCTGATTAATAGAGGTGCTAGGATGCCATCTCATATAACTTAGGAGAAACCTTTCTGATGTTTTTTCTTTGTTCATGTCACAAAATTTTGTCTCCTTTTCCACTTAAAAAGCTCTTCTTCTTTTTTTTTTTTTTTTCTGCTGTCTGCCTTTTAGCTACTTAATCTTTGTATTGTCACCACAGTGCAGTCTGTCTGGTGCGTATCATAACATTGACTGCCAGAGGTAGTTGAAGACTCTAAGACACAGACTGCCCACGGGCTGCTACTTTCTGAGTTCTGACCGTGTGACAGAAGATGTTAAAGCTTCAAGTTGCATTCTCAGATTTGACCAATCTGGCAGAACTATTAGCCTTATAAGTGATCATTGCTATGTATTTAACACTGAGAGGGTCAATCAATCGAAATTTGCTCTGCTAATAAATTTCATAAAATTAATAACATTAGAGGTCCAGAACAACACAAAAATCCCTGCCTTAGTTCATTCTCTATGTTAATTCTCACCACAAAGAGAATCTGTGATTTTAAAAATGCATAACTATTATAATTAAAAATCGGACCCTTATCTAAATTCTTCTGCCTGCACACTTAGAATTTCCTCTAAAGAGCAAGTTTTGAGTTGCTATTGTTATTAAGGATATGTCCCCAAATTATCTTTTCAAATGTAGTTTCTGTTTTAGAATACTAACTTTTTAATGAGCTTAATAGAAGTTTTAGCTGAAGCAAAAATTTAAAAAACAAAACCAAACCAGAAAACCCATGATGTACTTTTTCTTGATATATGAAGGTATAATATGAAGGTAACTGGCCAAATTTCCAGTTAATGCCTATCCTTCATTCTGATGTCATTTTTTTTTTTCATTTCTCATCAAAGCAGGGAGGAATATTTTTAAGGAGCGTGATTTTTACCATCTGATATGTCTAAGTTCTGCATATAATGTTTTTGTGGTGGACCAACTGAATCAAGGTGAAGGGAGGAGGAAATACTTCTTCTACAAGCTAATATGTCATATAAGACAGTTGACCAAACAGAACTTCATGTTTGGGCAGGAGGGAGTTCTGAGACATCTTTCATTTGTAAAGTGTTTCTTGTGGTTTAAACTTCTCATCTCATCTGGGGATGCTGGAGGATATAGCTCTTTAAACTCTTTTCTTACAATAGCTGTTGCGACTTTTTATCTTTAACAAGGTATTCAAGATGAAGCAAAAAAAATCTGATATGGTTAGCTGAAATCTGGGACATTACAGCTGTCTTTGTATTTAACTCTTAGTTTGCATCTTATTCAACTTTTTGTAAGTGAATTTAGTGTTTATTAACAAGGCTCAGCTAATGTCATTAGAGATAGGGGACTTACTTGTCCATGGTTAGACACATTGCTTTTACCAATGTACTGGTATTGGAAACTAAGGCTCTTTCAAATAAATCAAATTATCTTGAAAAAACATACACTTTGACTCTATCTCTGCTATCTCTATAGAGGCTTTTATTCATCAGCATTATTAATTTGTCATTTGCCATGACTTTGAGCAAGAACAGGCACATCAAGACGGTTTGACTCTTGCTTGCTCCAAATATTCCACAACTGCATCCAAACCAAAGTCTAAAACAGATGAATTATTAGGTAGTATTGCACATGATTAAACTGAATAGCTCTGGCCTCGCACCAGCTGAATGGACTAACAGAAAGCTCCTTTTCCAGGGCATTAAAATAGAGTTTTCCGGCCTGCCTTTCGAGACTGATTTATGTTAAGCTACAGTTTGGTATTTTAGTTAGGTCTAGAATTCTTTAAGAGATCTGTTTAATGCTGCTTTTGTTTTGACAATTTCAAGAAGGACACCAAGAGACCAAAGGGGAAATTCTAGGTGGTTCTTATCTTATTCTACATTTCTACAGAACAGTTGAGTAAGAATTGTTCATCAACATGAACTGTAATAAAACTAAGTATCTATTAGTAAATTTTAATTTTCTCATGAAACCATCAAAAATTGTGTTCCTAGAGAAATGTCATCCTATAGAAATGTTAACCAAACCCCCAAAATTCGTGGAGAGATAGATACATATTAACTGATTGAAAACCTTATAGTGCTGTGGACTAGCAAGCTCAGAATGGCTTTGAGTGACCTCCTGTAAAGCCATTATTTTATGTTAATAAATTACCAGGAGGACCATTTAGCAGTAATTTATTAAATTGAGATTAAATAAAGGATGAATTTAATTTACCATTATGAATTAAAGCAGAGCTCAAGGCCACAGAGTCTTGACAAACAGGGGAAAGGATGATGGATGCCAGCAGATAGAATCTATTTTTAAATTATTATTTCTCTGGTTTTGAGTTTTGAGCAGTCTTCTTCCTAAGCAGATTTTAGGAGAGCAGAATGATTTTTTTTTTCTTTTCATTCTTTCTTTTTTTGTCAAATTCTTTTTTTCAGTGCTATTTTCTTATTTTGGTAGTTGAAATATTGCTTACTGTATTTGTAAATTGATTGTGCATAAACAAAGAGCTTGAAAGGATTAGAAAAAATGACAAGTTTATCTAAATAATGCCGTCTGGTTTTTGTTGTAACCTGATGAATCAAAATATGAGATGGGAGGAGATTATGTAGGATAATAGGTTCACTTGTGTTACATGGCAAGCATCATCTTTCTTCTGTGCACCTAAATGTCAAAATTCCAATGTCATGCATTAGTGACTCGACAGAAGTTGCAAGTCCATTCTGAAGAGGAGTTACCAGAGTACAACGAAAACATAATTTTTGGCACGCTGTGATGCTCCCCAAAGGGCTAGCTTGGCTGGACCTAGCACCTAGCAATATTGCCCCGCAACTGCGGAGGAGGACGGAGGCCGAACAGTTGTGGGAGGACAGGCAAGGTGTCCAGCGAGGCTCGCCTCGACCACCAGTGGACAAGGCGCAGAGGAGAAAGGAAGGAGGCGAGGGACTCTTCTTGGGGAAGCAGGAACAGGGTTATTGACTCCAGGGAAAGGGGCCAAGAAGAGCCCTACACAGCTCTGTGCAGGAGACTTTATACTCCAGCAGCAGGGGTGGAGCAGACTTTGAACAATCAGTAACAGCAGAGCTAGGGGGAGGTACAGAGGCAGGGAACGTTACATGGTAGAGAATAGGAAAGAGGATGGGCGGGGAGGGCAAGCATGGGCCAGTCAGGAGGGATTACGTAACTGGGAGGAGGGGAGTGCGGCGGCCATTGCCTACCTGCAGGGTGTCACGTCTTTCCCGCCAAGGCCAACGACTTTTCCCGCCAAGCTGCCTCAGGGCAGCCGTGTTAGGGGGGGAAGCCATCTTAGGATTCCTGAGACCTTGAAGGGCCAAACCACTGGAATTTTTGACCAGCTGGGTCCTGGACACCATGGCAGGGGCCATGGCACACCGCAACATTGGCATGGGAGGAGCTCATCATACATCAAGGTTTTTTGAGGGATTTCCTTCACATTTAGTAATTGGGTTATGCTATAGATAACTGCAGAGGACTTCAGACAGAATGAGAGTCCCATAGTCATTTGACTCACATCCAGCAAAAGTGTCATGTCTCAAAAACTCCGTGGAAAGGCAAGACCCACAAAATATCTGTTGCAGGGGGTTCACTGGGGTACTTAGAAGGGGAAGTGGATTATTCATGTTGATGTTTAAATACTTATGTAATTCATGAGTTTGTTCTGTGTGTGCTGACCAAATTTTTGCCCCTGGGCTGATTTCCGTGCTAGTAAGGGCCAAAGATTCTGGTCAGATTTCTTCACTGAGGTGGTTTTGGTAGTTTTTAGAGCTCAGCTCTTTGAGGTAATTAGTCTTAGTGCGGTTCTTTCACGAACTTTCATCTTTAACAAATAAATGTATCAGATTCCTCAGTATGGCTGATAGAGATGTTGCATTACTATATATTCCTTTTCAAATGCAGAAAAAAATTCAATATTATTTACATTACTCTTGCTTTCTTATCAGTAGTTTTTGACATGATGAATCCTTAACAAGTTGGAGTAGGTTATGGCAAGTGGGTAATTTAATTTTCTAAGCAGTCAGAAATGCAAAGGAGGAGGAAGCAGCTGTAGCTTCAATGCCAAAAGAAATGGCATTGAAGATGGTATTGGCACAGGTACTTGAAGTGAATACAAATGTAGCACTGTTTAGCTATTTTATACAACTCCTCTGCAATATTACTGGCTATCATGCTTGTCAATTTGTCTTTCTGACACTGCTTATTCCCTTGTTGTTCCTCTTTCATTGTGTTTTGGGGTTTGTTTGTTGTTTCTTTTTCTTTAAATTAGATTGCAAGACCCATAGAACATAGACTATATTTTTATGCGGTGTTTGTCCAGCATGAACCACTTGTTCTGTATCTAGATGTTATGCTGATGGTAATAGTAGTAATATCAATAGCAATAATACCATAAATAATTGTTAGCAGTGGTCATGGATAATTTGCACAAGAGCCATATATTGCACGGTAGCTTTGGTTTTTGCTTCAGGACATAATGTTGCACTACAAACTATGCTGGAAGAGTCCATGGCAGGGATTTGAAATTAAATATAAAGGTTTATGCCTTGTAACTAGTGAAGACGTGTGAATCAAACTTTGAAATTTAAAGTACACCTTGCCAGATAGACATTTAAATGTCAGACCAGTCTTTGTTAATTTCTGTAGGCCTTTATTATCTTTTCATGACCGTTTTCTCATCCACTCTTTTCCCTGAGGAAAGCACCTGATATGCAGATTTGGAAGCTCTTATTCAAATCCTACTGAGGTGTTGTTTGTTGGTATGTTGGAAAGAACATTACAGAGCCATCACACACAGTTTGGCACAGTTGGAAGTCCACATGAGGGTAAAAAATCGGGTGAGCATGAAACCTGACTGGCCATTTTGCTTTAGGAGAGATGGCACTTTAAGTCAGATATGAGGTGGATCTGCACTGGTGGAATAACTTTGCATTGCTTCTACTTGAACTATTCCTAGCTGCTACATATGTAGAGGACTCAGGCTTCTGTGCTGTCATTTCTCTACCCATCATGAGAACCACACTGGTAATAAAAGCATAACTAAACAATGATTGGGGAATAGCAAAACCTTATTGAATTTATTTCATTTCAGTGAACTGCAGAGCATATTAAATTTCTTAGATGCATGAAAATATTAGGATCTTTATTGCTCAATTAAATTATGCTTTTTTCACGCTAACACTGCTTTAAAAAGAAAGGGTACCAAAAGGCTAAAAGCACAAGATGGAAAATAGGCTCAAAATACACAAAATTTGCAAGATATGTTTTCATTTTAAAATATGCTTAACACTTGAGTAAGTAAACAAGACTGGTTTGTTTGCTGTGGCTGAGAGATTAAAAGCATTAAGCAAATCCCTCATCTAGTAAGTTAATATCTATTCCTGGAAATTATAAAAGACATGCCTGCATCAGCATTTCAAACATTTTAAAACCTTCAATATTTATACTGATTTAAGTAAAAAGCTATTTACTGTTGGCACTTGTTTTATCATCCTACCCTCTACTACTCCCACACCCATATTCAGTATCATAAACTGAAGTGATTAATTCTCAAGGGAGGGGTGGATTTAATTTCCTGGATTGTCTTTTGGCTTTCACTGTCATCTGTATTCACTTTTTTTTCTTTCTAAATATTAATTGATTTTGTTCACTGCTAACAGACGATGGGTGTAACTATTCAAAACTAATTGATAAAACAGTGCTTGCAATAACAAATAGAAAACAGCAGCAGCTATTAGTTACCTCACCTTAGCTAATCTGTAGTATTCACACTAATAAAAAGAAAAAAAAAATAACCAAAAGCTTAATTCTGTAGGCCTTAGTGTTTAGAAAAGGTTTTCAAGTTTTAATAAGTGGACTGGTCTAGCACCAGTTGAAAGTATTAAACCACAGTAAATTCTGGTTTTTATAAAAACAATCCAACAAAGTAACAGAATAATTACTAAGCATGAGCTCTGCAGTCTACTTTGAAATGAGTGGGTAACTTTTAATTTCAAAGGTGTGATCTTATTCATTTATTGGACTTCCTAAGACAAAGTTTGAATCATGCTGCAGCTCTTGTGTGAATCCATGTTATATGTTCTGTCATATGAGAAAGGAGTGCATGCTTAGTCAGCTTATGGTTAAGACATTTTTACTTTGAATATTTCATCCAGAATATACAGGAAGGCTTGTTTGGTTTTGGTTGTTTTGGGTTTTTTTTCAATAAGCATTTTTCTTTTTGCACCAGGAATACGATGATGTTCTGCCTTTGTTCTTCATGTCTCGTGACAATTTATGATATGCTTTGTGGTCTACCTGCCAGAAGTCAGTATAATCCTGGGACTTGGGTGTTAAATTTAACAGTTCTTATAGTTTATTTCTTTTAACCCATCATCTCTTGCCATCTCTTTTTACTTTTTTTTTTTTTTATGTGTGTGGCAGGGGCATGTTACTTCTGTACTGTGAGGAAAATATCAACAAATGCTGTGCTTTTCAGATGATGCATCTAAGCAGGCTGCTTCAGGCATATTTAAGTTCACTCACTGGCTTTAGAAACACAGCAAACAAAGTTTCTTTAAGGCAGAGAGAGCAAATATAAAAGTTTATCTGAGTGTTTATCTGTATGCATACTCACACTGCATCTGCAAGTGCTACCAGGGTCATGTGCTAAACCCCTTGTCTTTGTGTGTTCTTCTGTAGTTTTTAAAGGCTTGAGGAATACTGTTTCCTCTCTTTCTTCCAATATTCTGCTGAATGGAAATAATCCTTGTGTGCCTGCCTAAGCAGAGTACCCTCAATATTTCATTATTGTTGAAACCCGCTTATTGCTTCCTTGAGGATATATTTTTGTTCCTCATAGACCAGCACAACTATTAAAATGGTCTGTCTCTGGCAGTACTACAGATAAAGTTCTAATTCTGCCTTTTTACTGTATATCATGACCCCATTTTATTCTGATTGTCCTCTAAGGTTTTATCTTGATGAAAAGTCCTTTTCTGTCACACTATGCTCCTGTGCTCATTACACTTCCTCTCAGTGCAGCAGTACTACAAAGGGAGTTCTTGACTATCTGGTCACTAGCCTCAAAGCTCTCAGATTCTTTTTTGGTGGGAAAGCCCACTTTAATTACCAGTAGGAGCTGCGGTTATTCATATTGTGGCCTATGATACCTATTAGTCATTCCTGTAGCTTTTAAATAGATTAGCTTCCTCTTTGACTATTCCCCTTGAATAAGCTTCTGCATAACACATGGTCTTGAACCTCCACCATTATTCAGTTGCTAATTTTTTCTCAGCTGTTAGTGCAGGGCTTGAGTTCCAGCATGTGTAATTTGACACAATACAGTCTCAGGGAAAAATGGGCAGGAGAAAAATGTCTAGGTGAGAAGGAGGAGGGTCCTGCATTCCAGGATAAGATACTACATTTCTTGTAGCCCTGCCTCTCTGGAAAATGCTACATCCACTGGGAAGAGCAAGGAAACTAAGTCATATTTATTTCTTGAGGTTTGGGGGACATAGGGCATGGACAGGTTTCTGTGGCTGTACTGCAATTTTGAGCTGCATATGGTGAGCTGACTGTTATTCCATAAAGCCCTTGCCCTCACTGTCTTTTGGGGAGTTTCTACTGCAGGAATTTAGAAAAGTACTCTGATTTTTTTTCTACAGTTGTAATTGCAGCTGCTTTCCAAAATCCTTAAATAACATTGGTTCTTAGAAGACATTTCTGGTAACAAATGCAAGGGATTCCAGAAGGTATAATATTTGATCCCAGTTTTTAGTAGGAGAGCAAAGACTTTCTCATTACTTGCATGTTGAGACACTCCATTCACATGGATATTTTTGAGCACTCCAGGGACCTTAGCTCTTTAAAACCACCTAGAAAGAGGAGATTTAACTAACAATATTACATTTGTGTCAGATATTAATATTCTGGTGTATCGTTTCTCTTGCAACTGACACACCAGCAGTCTGCAAAAATTCACAAACTGTTTTAGTTGCTGCTGCTCACTTGGAATGGATTTGGGTGTAATACAGGCCTTAATGAGACACACCTGAAGTCACATCAGAGTGGCACAGAGTACTAGAGTTCCCGTCTTATACAAAACTCCTGTGTGCTGCCTTGAGCCAGTAACCTTTGGTGAGCAGACTGACATATTTTTTAACCTAATTGGGTTATATATCATGTGAAGCAGATGGAAAGTTCTGGGATTTTTTTGGCATTGCCACGGTCTGAACCTTCTTCCTCTCGCCAGTGAACACTCTGAGAAGTGTCAGTCCTGTTTGCACCTCCAAGGTAAAAAAATTGGTAAGAATTCATTTCTCAGGGGAAAGGGCTCCACAGCAAATATTTCCATTTGCAGAAAATAACAGAGGGTGGAGAACATCCTTAGGTACTGAAAATTTAACTCATTTTACTAGAAAATTAGCATTCAGAAGAAGACCTCAATGAGTTATTCTATTGCTCCAGAAGGCAGACATGATTGCACCTTTTGACCTGCAAGATGCTATCAAATTGTTACATTGGATTATATCTAATACTGGAAACAGAATAATATTGTTAACAAATTGAGTCTTCCTTTAGGTCTTAGCAACAAATATCTTCACAAAGACTTGAGCGCTGATTTTTCAAAGAGCTGTGATCATCCTATCTGACTGATGAAGAATAGCTCTTTTCATCAAATGATGAAATCTACCAAGCTCATTCTAAATGTCTCAGGTTTGCCGAACTGAAGTGTGAACTACCAGTGGTTCACTGTCACTGCCTGACATTTACAGTAGCAAAACTGGACTTGATTGTAACCTCTCTTTAATAGCTCATCAGTAGAAGGAACTTTATTCCTGTGGTTTCAGTCCCTCTTGCATCTTTTAACTCTAGCTAGCATGCAAGTCATGCCTCACTTGGATGGGCCATACGATTGTACAGGTGTAGCTCATGGATACCAGACTTTGAATATGGTTTTTGTAAGCACCATATCTTTTCATCAGGCATCTCTTAATGAAAAAAGCTGGATCCATCGGTCCACAACTTGTTTGATACAAACAATGGTAATTATTGTAATTAATATTCACAGTTCCACATGCTACTCAAAGATACTAAATCACGACTGCAGAAAAATATAGTTTTGTTTTCTTACTTTGTGCAGGATGATAATTTTATTTGATACCTAAGAACCCATTACACTGGACCAAGAGCCCAAGGATTATATGCTTGTGAGCAAGTTCAGTGTGCCTGAAGGTATTTTAGTCAAGACTTTATACTACGTTTTGCAGAATAGAAAATCTGTAAGGCAATAGGCATGATATTACTATCATTCTCCTACATCAAATAATGGTACTGTTAGATTCCTTTAACTATACTTTTATCATGCATTCTGTCTCTGGACTTGGTGCACAGGCCACCAGATTACACTCTTAGCCCATCACTACTCAAGGATGAAAATTGCAAAAGTGAATTTCAGTTATTTGATGATACTAGATCATGAGTAAAATGTTAAAATGATGGGTTAAATCATTTTAACAAAAATTTTTTAGAACTGGGTCTACTATAAAACTACTCTCTTTTTGGTTCAAGAATTTTTAAAAACATGACAAAATCCTGTTCCAGAACCAAACTTCATCCTGAGTGTCCAGGATGCATTCTTGATTTTGTTGCTGGAAGAGGTGAATTACAGGTTTGCTGCACTTCACTTCCCTCCTGAATCAGTGCATTTGGCAATACAGAACTGAATAGCCAAGCTATAGGTGACCCCAACTATAAGCCAATGAAGCAACATTTTCAAAAGAATTTGTGGCCCTTGTTCCATTGACACAAAATCCCTAGAAATTATTTTCTAGAAATTCTTGGTTGTTCACTGGAGCTAAAGAACTTTTATCTTTTACTGGTTTCCTCAAGTTTCATTGAGGTGCTGTTTGACTTCTACATCCTGAAATTAATCTTTTACCCATTTTATTCATTTTTCTAGTGGTAGTTTTTGAGGTCTTTTATTAGACTTATTTTGCCTGTCAGGAATTGTGTCATTCGATGAAGTCTTGATCTTCTACTGTTTTCTGTAATTAAAAAGCCCATTGATCTAATAATGACATGTTCCTTTTAGGGTGGGAGAGTCTTACTCCACAAATGCACTGGTTGCCAGAAAATCTGCCCTAAGAGTGGACATATATCCCCCATATGTCTGCTAAGACAGCATTGTTTACTGTGGTTGTTAGAAATCTCTTATCTTTTTCTATCTGCTAGAGGGTTCCTCATCTTCCATGTCAGTTTTTTTGACAAAGGTATCTGTGGTCAAATATTATCAATTGTGAATTGCCGATTTTGTCATATTAATTGGCTTACCTATTTTGTCACAGAGACTTGTGGATAAATGATTGTATAAAGAGGTAACAAAAAATGCAGCTTGAAGCCTGGCAAAATTATCTACAGGAATTGCTATTAATTTCTTCCATTTATCCTTGGAGATGCAGGCTTTCTTGAAATCTCTGAGGTTATATCTTTCTCTTCAACTTCTGGTCTGATACCAGGACATGTTTCCATGACCCCTCTCTTCACGTCTGTATCCTAGAGAGTACTAACAAGAAGCATTTTTGTCAGGGGAGCCCATTAAGAGTGTTGGGTGAGCAGTGAGATCTCTTGCAAACATATGCTTTGGCTGATCTTAGTAACTATTCAGCATACAGGCTTTTCCCTCAAGTCCAATAATTGTGTTCACATTCATAGACTGTCCACAGCTTCTTTCTCTTTGCTGCTGGACTGAACCTTGTCATTGCCATCTCAATTAGTGTAAAAACACTGCTAAGTCTGAGTTTTGCCACACAATTAAAAAACTCTTACAGTAGCAATGATGTAAGTGCCACATAACACTGAACATGGACTATGTTTTTGTCATCTGGCACTGCATCCTAATTGGGCTTAATTCTCAGGTTCTGCATGAGAGAATAGCATTTTTGCTCTGAGCAGCAGCACCACAGGGAGTGTCGCCAGATAGAAAGATCCTCCGTGAAATTATACCAGGTAATCAACATCTATACCCTATGCCTGAGCTACATAGAGAGTTACTCAGCAGTCAGGTGTTTTAGCCTAAATTTCACACTGAACTGAGTTCTTCATGGTTGGAAGAGTTTTGTCAAAAACAGAGCCTGATATAGTTTGTAAGAACCTCATGACTATATGCCTTTCTTAGTAGCTGAATTTTTTTATAGGTGTGTTCTACTAAAATAAATTTCCCTTGAGCTCCTAAAGTATCCTTGATATTTCAACAGAATGTAATAATTTTCCATAAGGGGGTTCATATTATTCTCTGTATAAAACCACAAATATACATTAAAAGAAAAACATATAGCTATGTACTTACACAAGAAATTATTGCCTCAGACACAGATAATAGGTCTTGTGCAATCTTACTTTGCCACACACACCAATATCATATTCCAATGTGAGGGCTTTACTAAAATATTAATTATTAATCAGAAAGTACAATTGTCATTTAGTACTGAACATTTGTCTCCTCCTTTTGAACTCAGGGATGAGAAATCGGGATAATTGTGACAGTTGTTTAATCACAAGAAAGCTGCTCTATTGCTAAAAGCTCAGGGGGGTTTAAAAGACTTAAAATTAAGATCCTTAAAAGTGTGGTGCACATTCAGTATTAATCCATGTAGATGTTGGAATATGTATTTTTATTCAACAACTGAAAAGTGATATCATTAGGCAGGCCAACACTTGCTGTCTCCTTTCGAACTGATATTGTCAAATTGGCACTAATAATCACATCTGGTTTTTCAGCATTGCTAAGTGTAAAATTACTTTCTGCATCATCTGCATGTCTCTATGGCCATTCCAATATATTCAGTCATAATCATATGCAATTAGAATGTCCCATAAAGGCTTTCAGACTCTTATATCAAATTTTGTAAGTTGTGTTTTTTTCCTGAATGTTTTTGAGAAGCAGAAAAGGGGCTAACACTGCTAAAATGCAAGTTGTTCAAAGTATAATTGTTTATCTTACTTTCTTTGTTAACCTTCCATTGCCAAAAACTTTAAAAAGCCGAATTTGTAGTGCTCTGATTTTGTAAACAGAAAGCTTGCCTAGATAACTGTCCTTGAGTCATATGTTTTACGTTTTTTTTTTCATTTTTCTAATCAATTTTTTTGGAATATATTGCATTTTTGTAATCAGTTGTGGGTTTTTAACCTACTTTTATTTCTTCCCCCATTCACTGATATATGGCTTACACAGATATCTATGGTAGTAGGAAATTAGCTTTCAGAAACTAAATAGGTTGCATCATTTTCAGTTGTATTAGCAAACTTCTATGATAATTTCTTCACAATAACAAAGAAGTGATGCAGTCTGACGTATGCAGCATCTATTCTTGCCACTTGTTTTTTACTTGTCATAAATTCCACCTATATAGAATGTGTAATAACTTGCCCTGAGGATATTTAAACTAATCTTTGTGAGACAAATGCGTTCTCAGCACTTACTGGTGGCATGTAAAGTTCATCTCAGCCCTTGGAGTTAGCACATATTTGTGCTATATTTTTTTCTGTCTTAAAAATTGCAACTCAATTTTCTAGTGCACTTTAACTTTTAACCACTGATACAATTCTTCTCTTTTTTTGTCAGGATTATGCTGAATTTTGCCTTGATGGAAGTTTTTTAGCAAAATATGGTGTTAGCAATGATCAGTGGCAATAGTGACTGCAACACTAGTTGGTTACTTAAGGGGAAGGATGGCTTACTTTTTTATTTCTCTGATCATGATTTTGGAAAAGGCTTAGTTTCTAGTTATTTCTTCATTAAATTCCTTGGAGCTATGGAAAATTCAACATTTTGTTTCATATTTGTAAATGAGCATAACAATCTTTCTAATAATATATTTCATTCTGTGAATCAAAATGTGTTAGAATTAATAAACTGTTTTCTTTTCAGGAGATACTACTAGGAAAGGAAAAAATATGCTTGTGGGATTCCATGTAGATTTCTGGGGCTTGGGCTTTTTTTACCTTCATTGTACAGCTGGCCTCCTGGTGACTGAGGCACTAGTCAATTAGCGTGTTCAAATACTGGGTGAATGGCAGGATAAGCTGCAGACTGCAGTGTAGATATCTGCATTTCTCTTCCCAGACTCACTGAATAGCCACTAAGAATCCCGAGTTCAGATTTGATGCCACACCTGACCAGGCTGTGAACTGTTCTGGTGGGTTATCTTTGACTAACAGCCAAATTCTCACCCGCTGAGGTCAGCTGAGAGATGCTGAGCAAATGAACAAGCTGACGTTTTCTCTGAATGAGAGAGGAGACACTTTTTTCCTTTTATTTTATTTTTCATATTTTCCTATTCACATATACCCCTTTCCAAATGCCCCTGTGAGTTCAAGGACAACTTTTTCTATTTTTTCTACTCCTTTTTTGTTTTTTTGTTTTTTTTTAATAAATGTGGCAGCTGTGCTATATTGATGATAGAGATTGCAGCAATCTTAAGTAGAAATGGAAGCTCTTTTGCCTCTCCCATTCAGGGTTATAGGACAGGCCTAATACAGAGAGGATTTTGATTTGGTCTTCAGTATTGTTTGCTGTGTTCTATGTGGAGCCCTGCTGGCAGCAGGTAATGCATTGGTAAGGTGATTCTTCAGTTTCCATGGGGCCAATTTTTCATGCCGCAGTTAAAAACTCATTGTGCCTTATATTATACACAGTTGTTAACAGAGAAACAAGTGAACAGCAGGGACTCGGCACAAGATGAATAATAAAACATGAAACAAAGTAAAGATTGAAAACGCAAAGGAAATTCCCTAGAAGGCAAATCTGTAAAATCAATACAGCTGTATCAACTGACACTAGCTGAAAAGTAATTCAGTGTCTAGATTAGTCTAGCTAAACCAAATCCACATTCATTTACATTGAACATTCTTTAAACTGAGCCCAAAGCAAAGTTTATGCAGGAATGGTGCACAGCTAACTCTAACCTCTTGAAAGTTAGATGAATCAGGGGTTTGTGTAGATGGGACAGGAAAAGTGCCTGGTCGTGAGTAACACAATTGTGCAAGCTGCTTTTGGGAGAGCTCTTCTTTGATAATTTCCTCCATGTCTTTAGAGGGCTGCCTTGGGGCCCAAGATCACAAGTGAGAACTTCCACTCCTGCTATTCAGACTCCACATCTTACACCCCTAGTGGGGCATTACACCATCCTGTGCTGCCTCTTCGGAGAACTGGTTGCTGAGTCTCTCCTTGTTAACTAAATGTAATACAATGGAGCAGTAATCAATCCCTGGTCACTGGTTTTCCAAAATGTCTGCTTTCAGCCTTCTCCTGATTCTAACTCCATAACAAGCAGGGTTGAGTTTGTTCTGAAAAGGTTTTTTCAAAATAACTTTATTAAGGTTTAGGTCAGAGATGGTATATTGGAAATAACCCAAATTAACTATATTTGTTGGCTTAATGTAACTGTACTTTTCCTTAGGCAATTCTGATTGAGAGAACATATAAATTAGTGATACTTCCAGTTTGAGGAACTGCATCTCCTTTAGGTAGCACTTAACTGTTATTTTCAATCTGCTTACTTTTGACATTCTGTCAGTCCAGCCTTTCTTATACATAATGCATGAGAAGAATATTTAAAGTATACTTGTGTTTTGACACTAATGAACAGTGCTCAATAGTATATGTATTTTGTAGGAGCTAAAGCCACAGGAATGAATAACAGTTTTGGGAAGATGTACACATGCAGGATATAAATGTCTGAGTCACAAGTGCTATATTGCTAATAGAAATCATGTCTTTGAATTTCTATAAAAAAATTTCAAAATCAACATTACCACTTGATCACATTATTCTACAGTTCTTTATTTATTGAATATATGTAAAGGTTAGTACCTTAAAAGTGACGGTTTTGAAATCCAAGGATTTTTTAAAAGGTGCAGTTTTGTGCTAATCCTGTGAATCCATATATCTGCTACCAGAGGAAGGATTGTCTTTCAGTTGAGACCCCAGTCAGGAAAAGCGATCATTGACAGCTGAGCCTGTCATTTCAAACTCCCTTACCCTCGAAGGTGAATATAGATGTTTCTAGAGGTCTTCAAGGCATAAAGCATTAACAGTTCTCAAAAATATTTTATCCACTTTTAGAGGGCAAATTATTTGAGCATCATGTTGGACTTCTCTATGTTTTATTTTAGATGGGTAGAAACTGGAAATATCTGCGTGTTTTCTTCATAAACTGAGGGCAGAAAAACTTAAAACAAGATTTGAAGGTAGAGCGGTATGATTCAAGCATTCAGATTTTTTTTTTTCACAAACAGAATTCATTAGTTACTAATGAAGTCGATTACTAGGTCGTTTCTTTGTCTTTGGAAAGTATTGCCTCACATTTTTGTTATGCAGAGATCACTCATAAGATACTAATTTTTTCTTCACACTTTTTTCCCCTTTTTTACCGTAAAAGGAATAAAACAATGACACAGTCTTCCTGCATGTTCTTGCCCTTGACAGTTTAATCAGAGAAATTGTATTTCAGCCATTTGACATTTATTTATGGTAATGAAATTGATTCAGATTATGTAACCTCCCAAAGCTCTTGGAGGTAATGTGCTTTCGGCTTTTATATGTAGTAAATTTAAGTGGACAACTGGGGGAAGTAATATCAGCAAGATAAAAAGAATGTCATGGATCTAGCTTGCAGAAGTATAACTACAAAATAGAAATGATCAAGCAACGAAACATGCCACAAAGTTGCAAGTTTGTAAAACTCATTCATACTGTTATTCAATAGGTCTCATTTATTCTAGAATCCCATTTCAAAGCCTGCTCTTGGTTATGCTCTATTAACTCTTATGAGAGGTTTCATACTCCACCAGTTGCTATTTCTTTCAAATAAGATGCTTGTGTGAGATGACACAGTTTATTCAGTAAAGGTTGTTAATTCTGTGTGCAATCTAATCTAAAATCATGGAGAAAGATCACATATAAACACTCATGTTTAAAGAATTCAATGGACTGATTAAATATCCCTATGCTTTGCAGTTTTGTTTGTTTGTTTGTTTAATTTTACTTGTGCATGTTGAACATTACTGGAACTTTTCTGATACAAATCAGCAGAGTCAAAAATACTGAGGTGCATTCCAGTTTTTCAGAATTTTCACCAGCTGTCAGGTATCACTGTGAGTTGTAGCATTGCTGACAACAGCCTGACAGGCCAGCATCAGAGTTGGTGTCTGACATTCAAATGCATAAATACTTGCACAATTGCATAGTTGTGCTTTGTTTGAACTTTGTCCTTCTGACCTGATATCTTCAGCTCTTCTGCTTTATATTCTTTCTTGCAAGGTAACTAGGGACACTTCGGACAAAACCTTCTCATGAAACACCTGCCAAAAGCAGTGATGACTCTAACTTTTATAAAATTCTTTCAACAGCCCTTCAGCAAAGTAACCTCTTTTCTTTTTCAACTTCCTTATCTTGGCTCAACTGCTCGTACAGTGCTCAGCCATGACTTTCCAGCACACTCAGTAAGGGGATTAGCATTCAGTGGTGTGGTGTATTGTGGCCTCTAACATTTTTAATGGAAAGAAAACTCTACTTCCTTCCAATACTGTCATTTGTCATGTTTATTCCCATCCTGTGCAATAGCCAGTGAAAATGGGAACCTGCCGTGCTAGCTCCTGCGGAGGAGAGTAGCAAACAGGCCCTCCACATTTTGATGTAAACAGATCCAAATTGAGGCACGAAAGGGGGGTTGGAGGACACATAAGCGGAGCAAACAGTTCTGGATGGAAGACTGGATTTGAATGCAGAAGGATTAAAAGGGAAAGACAAAGCTAAGGGAGAAGTCTGAAAGAAAAGTGCATGATGGTAAAAGAGTTCTCTAACACTGTAAGACCAATAGTTACAAAAGCATTCGAGGGCACAAGGGATGAAGCAGCATATACCTGGCAGTACATGGGAAATAATGCAAACCTTAGGATTATGACAGGCAAACAGAATTTAAGACCAGAAATATGTACCATCATAAGCATCTGATCTCCTACATAACACAAGCCATATTGAACCTCCTTCTGTAATGCCATCCTCAAAAGAGAAAGAGAAATAGCAATGCAAATAGAAACAAAAACTAGAGGAGAGCACTGAATACATAAATTTGAATTTTCATTCATCTTTTTTGCCCTTATTTCTAAATGTTTATTTTACTTACATAAAAAAAATAAAAGAAATTTGTTAACTCTGCTCCCCCCTAGTTTTTATCTTTATTTTCCTTTATTTTTTCTCATTATAAGATGGTCCAAGAACAAAGGGAATTGCATATGTGAGGTAGAGAGAGCCTTTTACTTGCAGTACCTCTACATATTACTAACCTGGAAGAACTGGAAATTTCAGAAGTGATTTTGCTTCTGCATTTCACTTTTGGGAGATATTTGCAGGCAGATTGGAATTTTGATTGCTGATACATATTGAATCTGATGACATTTTAATATTTCTTGTCACTGTTTGTCTTATCAATATTGCATACCGCATTTGAAGTTTTGTGGTTTGAGAATTTGCATCACTAAGCAGTCTTTGAGTATAACTGCAATATATATATATATATTATTTTTTTTTTTTTTATTTTATACCAAGGATGACTTTATAAGGTAGATATTCTGTACAGCTGGATTGAATGAAGATTGCCCTGCTGTTTTTTTCCACTGGGTGAATCATATAGCAGCACATCAAAGTATTATATGAAGCCATTATGAATGTCTGGGAACAGTGTGTCTCAGCCATTTATCATTATGCAATTATTTGACTTCCTCATTGACAGGGGAAGGTGCAGGAAGGATGGAAATGCTTTTATTTTGCCAATTATTTATTTGAAGCATATCTCAGCTGATGTCGTAGGACCTTCCTTTATCACTTCATGAACACACATCAGCTATAAGACCCTAAATGTGGTTTGCACCATGGAAACCTATTGGCTGAGAATTCTTTGCCCCAGTACAGATGTGCTTGTTACTTTAATGTGTGGCATTCTAATCAGCTCTTTTCAGTCTCTGTTAAAAGTCCATAATGCTAATTTGTTTGATTAATTTTGAAAGAGCCCAGCCAGATTATCCCATTAAGTTAATGCTACTGATTTTTAACAGATGTTTAAAATAGAAAATGCTACTAAGGGGAATAGTGCAAGAATTGCAATAGTCTTTTAGAAGCTCCATTTTAGTTACACTAAGCTAAATTATTTTAAAGCTTCATTCTATAGGTACTCTAATAAAAGAGCTATGAACTGTGGATTTAGCGAAAATGATAACAGTTTGTTTTTAAGTAATGTCTAGAGGGCCTCATTTGTTTTGTAGTCTAAGCTGTTTAAGGCTCTCAGCACCTTCAAAGGAAAGTCTGAGACACCTAGATCACTTGCTGCAAATGTCACTGTGATAATGGCTGAGGACCTCTCTTTAAAGTTCTTCAGGTGAAAACCTTTCAGGGACTGCCACTTGGGAAATTGTTGATACCTCCTGGAGGGAAAATGTGGGAATGGTATCAGGAACAGCAGATCAGTTCAGCAGCATTTCATGTTCAGTAGCATCACAATTCTTTCTGATTGCAGTGTAGGGTAAAGATTAAATCCACCCAGGCTTTGTGTCCATACAGGATTAGAGTATTGTTCTTTAAAAGAGAGATAAGGATTTGAGAGGTTTAGAAGATAGTAGAAGTAATCAAAGAGAAAATAATTCACAGTACACTGCTTAGGGTGATCAAATATGGACCTACTAGAAGAACATTTTGGTAAAATGCATGTGCACAAGCTATTTTTCATGATGTAAGGAGTAAAGAAGAGTGAAAGGAATATTGTCCAGTTATTTTCTATTCCTTTAATCCTCCTTCACTTTTCTGTTTGAAACATTAAAATAGTGCAGAGTTTTAAGTTTTCATTCCCATTAAGCTGAAAAGATAGAGTGCAGCAATTGAAAAGTGAAGAATGGAGTTGAAATCAAAGGAGTTTTCCTCCCAGTCTGTGTAGTCGTTTACAGCACAGAAAGTCTATTCACTTCTTAATGTACTGGCATTTCATGGCAAACACAGGAAAACAGTCTGTGTATTTACTGACTCATCTGATTGTGCAAACAAATGCTTTCTGTATTTTTGTATCTCTAGTTTTTAGTGATAGAGTTACTTACATAAGAATGAGTTTTAAGTGTTCATCTTGTTATTTGCTAAATGCAATTGATACAAATAATTGGTTGCTGTGGAAATACTTATACCATAAGAACATTATTGTGATTCCAAGTGTTTAATAATAGGCAGGAGCAGATGAGCTCTTTAAAAGCATATCCTGTTTTCATGTGACTATTCACAGAACTATTACAGATACTAAAAGAGAAAAAAATATACTTTGTGTGTATCTTGCATCAAAATAATTGTTTGTAAAATGAATTTAACTTAAAATATTTTATTTTCATTACTTTGTCAAGCTGTCAGACCTCTTCATAAAGGATTAGAAACTCAGACCTGTTAATAGATAATGTTGCCTCTAACTTTAAAACCACTGGCTTTAGTTTCATACAAGAGGATTGCCTTACTTCTTTAAAATAATCATCTGTTTGGCCAGCTTAAGTTTTAGCATTTGGCTAACAGAAGAGATTGAGGAAGAAAATCAGGATATCCTTAGAGAAAATTGTAGAGGGCTTTCCTTGTCAGATATACTTCTGTGTTCCCCACAAAAAACTGAAGTCAAGTATAGCTTTTGGACTAACCAGCTAACGAATTGATGCAATAGTTAGAAGCATAAAGATTCCACGTGACAAAACCTTACAGAGTTTGGCCACATAGTGTGCATCTGAAAGTTAGTGAGCTGATTGTATTTCTTTTTATATTGTGTTGTCCAACACACATTGCCCAGGCACAATCAAGTTTTACTTCTTCCTCTGCTTTCATGACTTCAGGCCTCATCTGTATTAATGACAAGATTCTGTAAAGATAGAGAAGCATTGTTAAACTGAATCTGTGGGGTTTGTGGGGGGTTTTATTCAATGGTCTTCTCACTATCAGCTTGTAAGTTATGGTATTGTGAAGGTGCATGTATTACTCTGAATTGGTAATACAGCTCTCATGCTTCTATATGCATACAGACTGCTTTCTTTTAACAGTCATCAAAAGCTTCATGCCGACAGCCTGATGAAAATATTCTCTGTTTCTAAAGGAAAATATTTTAGTTACCAGATTAGCTGTTACTTACAATTGCCAGAATCTTATCTGAAAGTAGGTCTGGGTTTTGCTGAGATAAGCTACTCAAAGTTGAGATCACCACTGCTACCTTGAGTTCTGCCAAAAGTGGGACCTGTACTCAAAACTCTGTAGAACAGAAATTACGACCTTATAGCACATAGAGAAAAAGAAATAAATTGGAGTTTAATGATGCAGAATTAAACCTGAAAAGTCCAGGAAACATGGTGTGTGCCTTCTTCACTGTGTCATCCTAATTCTATCTCTGTGTATCCTTGTTTCTCAGTGATGGAAGGAGATTAGCTGGAGCAGACTGGTGTAAAGTTTTTGTTCTGATACAATAAACAGTGTGTGTACCTCCTGAAGGAGAAAATATATCTAATTTCAGTCCTGAATTCTAGGCAGTGTTTCAGGGCCTGTGTACAGATGGGATTTATCAACAGTCTGATGGCAACACAACTATCGTTTGTGGGCACTTCTAACAGGTGAGTGAAGGTTATGTCACCAAATTAATTCTAAGGACAAAATTAAGTGATAGTTGTTAAAATGACTTTCTCCTTTCCCCTTGTTAGGAGATACATTTTTCCTTTCCACCACGTAGAGAAAGGAACATTCACCGCACATTGAACTACTTATTTATTGAAAATAATAATAACCCTTCCTAGTGTGGAAAAATAGATCATTTTTCCATTTGCAATAACCCAAATGCTACTGTAGATCCTAGGAGTTCCTTGGCTCTTGCATTTTTCCTAGAACTAATATCTTGTTTAGCAAAAGAATGTCAGGTTACTGCTTTGCTTTCTTGGAGGTGCTCACTCATCACCTATTTGTATTAGATTATTGAAGCCTATTTACTCATCAATTCTCCTCCTTTTCAAGGAATTCAATCCATTTAAGCAACAAAGAGCTTTTGCTCTCATAAGAAGTTTGGCAGAGTGACCTAATGATGGATAATGTTATATACAGTTCATAATTGTACATAAAGCATGTAGGACTACCTAATATGTTAAATATTACTGTGTTAATGTGATTAAGATAAAATTCAAACATATGCAGTCCAAATTATCTATAAATTGGTAATCTGCATCAAATATTATATGTAAATATTATATGTAAATCATGTCCTTCCCTTAGGCTTGTTGCTGTTTTGTAAATTACTTCTCAGTAACAAAATATAAACAAATGAATTTAACTTCACCTTTTGTGTAACAGCACAACATGTGTTTGTTAATACATGAGTAAGGAGTGCAATTTTGCAGTAACAGAGGTACAAGATACATGGGAAGATTTAAAAAAGAAAAGGTTTTTTTAACCCTGTAGTGGTAAAACAGTGAGACAGACTAAAAGAAACAGCCTTCGTGCTCTTCTCTAGTCTTTTTCTTGACTTTTAGATCTGCTACTTTTACTTGCTTTTATTTCTGCCCTTATGACACTATCTGCTTCCAAATTTGTTAACCATTTCTCCGATTCCCTGATTATCTAAGATCTATATTGGTCTTGCGGCTTTGGAAAGGCTAGTGAGACCAGGCCTTTCAATTTTTAAGTACCAGAGGAATAATATTGGGATGGGATCCTTTCTCTCTGGTCTTTTTCTGATAGTCTGCTGACAGGCTGGAACTTGGTTTCTTCTAAATGAATCTTTTCCTTTGTCATTGCTCTGAAAAAACAGATCTGAAAGGAGGTATTGCAGATATTGGTCTATATCTTTAACTCTTCGCATCTGGATTCATGGACACAGTCAATTTCCTTATAAAAGGCTGGAAATTTTACCAGGTGCACTTCCTCTAACATTCACATTCTCATTTTTAATTGTCTGGCTTCTTCACCTTTACCAGAGCCCAATTTTATCCCATTTCCTCCCTTGAGCTCTTTTGACTTGAACAGTGAAGGAGCTATATAGGTTAACTCATAATTACTTAGAAGACCATTTTCTTTACCTGCCAGTAAGCAAAAACCCCTCTGAGTAGCTTCAAAGCCAATAAAGAGGAAAAGGTTTAAACAGAGTAAAGGGAAGGATGGTTCCATACCAGCTGTACGCTGGCAGGAACTCAGAGAAGGACTCCACTCCACAGCTCTTCTCTCTGTGTTTTCAAGCTTTTAAGATAGAAAATGTCCAGAAAACCAAAAAGCCCACAGCTCCAGGGACACTGCAGCTGCAAAAGGCATGCCACAGCCAGCGCTCCACTTCCCCAGCATTGCTCCCTCCACATTTTTCCCCTTGGCAGCAGCTGTACCCCAATGTGCCTTTTAGGTGTAGGGTTCCGCCTCAGGCTAGGGGTAGAGTTAAGGTTAGGGTTCACAAAACCACAAAGCCCACAGCTCCCGGAAGACTGACACAGACAAAGGCATGCGAAGTGGAGCACAGACCAGGCCCAATCTCTCTCCCTTCCCTTCTTTCTCTGTAGCACTCACCTTCAACCCAGAGCCTTGTTCTGGCTCCGCCTACGGTTCCGCCTAGGGTTTGGGTTCAGAAATCAACAAAGCCCAGAGCTCCAGGAACGCTGACACTGCTAAACACTTGCCAAGCAGAGCATTGTACAGCAAAAATGATGCCCCATGCCCTTTTTTTTGCCTGGCTCATACCTCAGCCCTATGCTTTTGCCCCTCCTAGGGTTAGGGTTAGGGTTCTGCCTAGGGTTTGGGTTAAGAAATCTACAAAGCCCACATTTCCAGGGACACTGACACTGACAAAGGCATGCCAATCGGAGCACAGCCCAGCCCAAATCTTTCTCCCTCTCCTTCTTTCTGCTAGGCACTCACTTCAACCCAGTGCCTTCTTTCCAGGTCAGCCAAGGGTTCTTCTTAGGGTTAGGCTTAGGGTTCCGCCTAGGGTTAGGGCTGAGAAAACCACGAAGCCCAGAGTTCCAGAAACACTGACACGGCTAAAGGCTTGCCAAGCAAAGCAGAGTACCACAAAAAACATGCCCCATGCTTTTTTTCGGCCTGGCTCATACCTCAGCCCAGGGCCTTTTCCACTCCTAGGGTTAGCGTTAGGGTTCAGCCCAGGGTTAGGTTTCAGAAGAGCACAAAACCAAAAGGTCCAGGGACACTGACAGAGCCAAAGGCATGACAAGTGCAGCAGAGCACAGCAAAAATCTCTATGCATCCTCTTCATTCTCCATGGCTCCTCACTCCACAGCATTTTTCCTTCCTAGGGTTGGGATTACGGTTCCACCGAGGGTAAGGGCTCTGAAAACCAGAAAGCCCACAGCTCCAGGGACACTAACACTGACACTGACAAAGGCATGCCAAGTGGAGCTCACCCCAGCCCCAATATTTCTCCCTCTTTTTGTCATTGCTTGGCACTTACTTCAACCTACTGCCTTATTTCCGGGTCGGCCGAGGGTTCTCGTTAGGGTTATCTTTATGGGTCCTCCTTGCATTAGGGTTCAAAAAACTGCAGAGCCCACTGGTCCAAGGATACTGACAATGGCAAAGACATGCCAAGCGGAGCACAGTACCGCAAAAAACATGCCCCCAGCTCTTCTTTCTGCTTGGATCTC
>VXBT01001894.1:0-55024 GCA_013400235.1 Oriolus oriolus
GGTGGGAGGGAAGTATATAAGGGGGAGCTGTGGGAGAGAGAATTGATTCAGTGGTTGGAGCTCGCACTGTTCCTCCCATTTTACACAGAGCAGGAAAGCAGTATTTCTATGGATGCCCAGATATGGTAAAGTTAGTTGGAAATGGATCTTGCTCAGCTTAGTGCTTCTGGATCAGCCACTAATACCAGTGACATGGGTGAGGCTTTTAGGTTATACTTTTCTGAATAGTTTAAAAAAGAATGTATTACTTGGTTTAGTAATTATTACCGTTTTAATGACAGTCCTGTGAGCTTGGTTCTATGTGATAATGTAAAATGGTTTGATTTTTGTAACGTCTTTAGATATTAGTTAAAAACCTTATTCCTAAAATTAAGAAAGAACCTTTTTTGTTTTAGCAAAGAACCACCCCCAAAGATTAAGTTTTTAACTACAGCAATCATTATGAACTTTGAAGTCCCCTAAAACCATGGGAGTTGTGTTTGGAATAACTGCTAGGTCTGAACCTCTAATGGGTTCTAACTGTACTTTTCCCCTTTTCCCCTTCCTCCTCTCCACTGATTTTGGTTGTGTTAGGATGGGAAGAGTCTGGCTTTTCATCAGCTGCTTTATTTGTACCTGCTGCCTTCTGTTTCATGTACAAGTGGATGTTAATCTGGCACAGAGTTACAGAAAATATTTCATGTTAGATGAAGAAAACTTTGGGGTTTTTTTTCTGTTAACCTGTCTGTGTTCTGTCATGTGGATTTCCTCACGTAGGTGCACAGGTTGTCACCAGTTTCCACTTCTTTTGTTTTGGGGAAATTTAGTTCTGTGTATTCTCTTGTCGTTTGAAAAGGTGTCTCATTACTCCTTTGGTTTTTACTTATTTTCATATGCTAACCCTGTTGTATAACACGATTTGTTTTTTGATGTGCTTCTTTCTTCCTGTGTCCCGGTACTTCATTGTTGCATGCACGTTATCTATATGTGGTGAAATTATTTGTGTTCACTGTTCTTTTCTGCATGGATGGTAGAAGTCTGTGTGCTGGAAATGCTGTATTGACCCCTTTTTATATAATATCTCTGCCTGGAACTTGAGACTCAGAGGAAACCTCTGTTAACCTGCAGGTGGGCAGCAGTGCTGTCAAAGCAAGGCTCCGAATAGGCAGCCAAGAAAGATTTCGTTTTGTGTAACCTCGCCTGCATGTTGGTGACAGTTCTTGCTGACAGACCTGCTGGGTTAGCCCACACCAGAGATGGTGTGACCTTTTTTAATGGACCAATCAGAACTAAACCAGAATTGTTATTTAAGAAAAATTTTTTAAAATATATTTCAGTCACATATAATATTTAGACTTTGAGTCAGGGTGATTCTGTGTGGGAAAGGGATGCACTGGTGTAATTAAATCCCCTCATATTTTGAAAATATGTGATCTCTACTAAAAATCTAGAACTGGGGAAAAAAGCCCAACAACAAAAAAACCAGCAAACCAAAAAACCCAAAGCTGTGGCTTCACTAAGCTCTATGTAATAATGTGCTGAATTATATGTGAATAGATATTTCATGAAGGTTTTTTTTTTTGTGGATAGAACATACACTGCTTTCTCTTAATACAATTTAAACTGAAAATTCTTTCTAGGAATTAGTGTATCAATTTATATTGCTGTGATTCTTTATTGGTTTGCACCACACTTATTTTGAACAGTACAGTATGTACAAGACTTGTTATTATTTTAATTGTCCAAAATACTGAGGCACAGTTTTATTCTTAACAGCAGTTTCTTTCTAACTTGCTACAGTATCTGCATTGTTCTAGTTTTCTTTTCTTATTTGTTTGCTGATTGAATCAGCTTTTCCACAGTTCCAGCTGGCAAGAACATGGCATTAACCCAAGTTCAAGCTGTGCACGAGGCAGTTGCATCACCTATTAGAGGCTAGGCTGGGTTAATGACTCCAGGGATGCAGAATCCATTTTAGCCCAGACTTGCAGAGAAATAAGCAACCAGCAGGTTTTTAACTGTTTCTTGAACCAAGCTGTTTTCTATTGACGTTTAGCAGTAGTTTGGCGTATAGGAGAAATTATGAACAAAGCATTTATTGATTGTAGTTGCTTTTCCTTGTCTCTTGCAGAGAACCAAGCACGAGTCAAAGAATCGAACGATTTGTCCGACACCCTTAGCCCAAGCAAGGAAAAAAGCAGCGACGACACTACAGGTAAGAGTTTAACTGAGATTTCTGTAACCTCTAATTAGTTTGAATTAAATCTAGGTAACAATGAGCATTTTCTTAAAAGAACGGAGTGTATTATGCAGAGTCAGATACAAGCTTAGAGCAGGACTGTCTAATTTGTGGCTTCATAGTTTGGCTCTTCTAAATTGAGAAGAACATACAAGCTTCTCTCCATGTAAAGAATGTGTATATGAGAACTGTCTGCAGTCTGCCTGCTCTCTGAAAGGTGTGGGGTTTTTTTTTAGATGCTCAAATGGATGACCAAGATCTAAATGAACCTATTGCTAAAGTAGCTCTTCTAAAAGGTAAACAAATTTACTTTTGCAACTTTAGATGCATAATCTGTATATGTAATCTTTTTACCTACCTGGTGTTTATCAAATGTCCATTAAAGTAGAATGCTAGAATTCAAAGATTTTAATCATGTAGTATGAAAGAGTTAAATTTAAATATCAGTAATGGCTCCTTTGGGCGATGTGATATAAAAGCACACTTTTGAGTGTTGCTATAGAAATAATCTGTGTATAAAGGTAATCTCTGCACTCACCAACGCTGTTCTAGGAATTTACATGTTATAACTTGACTTGAGAAGTAGAGTCAACACACATTTAAGACTGATAGCTGTGCAGAGGAGGGATTCTTCCATCACTGGCATTTTTCAAGCATTGTCAAATTTTACTTGCATAGCTTCCATCATTGTCAGAAATGCTTCTGTTAGTTTGCAGCTCATGGGTTAATCAAAATAAGATTTTAGATTTTAACATAATCAAGATTGGAAGTTTGTGTTATAACTGTATTTAGAATGATTGCCGAGGCTTAGCTCTGAGCTTCATTGCAATAAAAGTTATTTTTTTCATTTTTTTGCATTGAAGGTGTATACTTAAAATTTAATTAGCAAGCAAATATTTACATATTGAGTAGCTGAAAATTTTTGTGGTATATCAGTCAGTTATTACATTTAGCCTACTGAAAATGATTTTATGCTTCCTTAACAATTAGACACTTGATAAGATCTGTAAAATCATGCTCATATTGGGATCACAAGTAAAAAGAATGTCACAGTTCTTTGTGATTCAGAAAGACAGGAAACCATAACGGAACGTAGGAGACCTGTAAAAGAGCTTTTTTCTGCAATTGTTTACACTCCCTAATTTTACGACAGAAAGGCTTCCAAAAACTGCACAAATTACTTTTGCTGTTTGGCAACATGGATAAAATTGAGTTTGGTATTTCCCAGTGGATATCAGTTCAGCAAAACAGCTTAGAAAGGAGTGCTTGAGATACCGGGCATGTTCTCTTCGGGGTTTGCTCTAATATCTGCAACTACTAACAAGTATGTTCAGTGACTTCCTGTGCTAGAAGGTAGAATTTGATAATGTTGTTTGTAGTGATTATAATAGTCTCATTTTTGGTTATAAAACTGAGGTTGGCAGCAACTTTTCTCTTCCTCTTGAGGCTATTTATGGGCATTCCTATTTAGCTCTCACGAAACCATTAAAAAATATCTGTGCAATGAATCATTTGCCCTTTTAATTTTTATGAAGAGCCTATAAACCCACAGTTTTGTTTGAGGTTTTTTTTGCAGAGAACTACTCCATGTGCCTGACTTTGCCCTAAAAAGGATCTTATTTGCCTCAGAAAGGTTTTCAAGTGGACTTCATAAGCAGTCATGTAATTAAGGAAGAGCAAGAACATTTCTGATCTGGCGGCTGTTTGGAATGCGGAAACGGCCGCTGGAAAAAGCAGCGGTCTTGTTGGAATTTACAAAACAAATTAATGGAACAAGAAAATTATGAGACTTCTAATTGCTGTAGTTTCTTCCGAGCATTTTCCATCAAAATTTTGTAGTGCATTCAGAATTTGATTCAAGTTTCTACAAATCAGAATCTGGCAAGGAGGGGAAGGGGGAAAGGTATCACAGATTAGTTGGCTTTGTTTTTTCCCCCACGAGGTAAAGGACTTTATTAATCATCCATAACAGTTCCCTGGGCACTTCTGTTTAAACAGGCTGTTTGTGACTACTTATTGCAAAGTTAAGGACAGGTAAATGTTAAACAGATGGAAAGAAGTAATAAATGTCATTGGAAGATTGGTAATCTTGTTCTTACTTACCAATGTCCCTGTGTTTTCATAGCAATTACAAGACTGATCCATGGAATCTTAGTAGGAAATATTTTCAGCTGAGGGTTTGCTGAATACTGGTAGTTTACATAAGAAATTTGGAAAATCAGCAGTGGTCAGTTGGATCAGAAAGTTTAGGAACCATTGTTTTAAGTCAGAATAGCCAAATACTTTATTTTAAATACGTGGTACATTTTCCTTCATATGGATCTTACAAAACTAAAAAAAAATCTCAGGGTTTTAATTGTTTTGTTTGACTTCACCAGAGTACCCTGAAAATTGTCTTCTGAATAACCTGAGAAATCCTGCAAAATTCTGAAAGTGAATTTTCAGAAGTGAGGCTCAAAGAAATACCAGGCTGCTCGTAGAGTTGCTTTCACAGGCCAAGCACATACAGATAAGGGATCGGTTAAGGCCACAGCCTATGTGTGCTTCTGTTATCAAAAAAAAATTTTAATTAAAATAGTTTAAAAAAAGTTTTTTAAACAATTTAAAAATTACCATTAGAGTCAATGTTAAGGGAAGCCTCACTGTACTTGTGTGGGAAATAGTGGTATTAATTGAGAACATTTCTTATAATGTGGCAAACAAACTGATCACAGATTTAAATTTTCCATGAGGTAGAAAAAATGAATGAGGGTTTTCAAACTGCTGTATTTGACCTTTCCTCTTTTATTTAATTTTTTCTGGCACCTTGTTGTAATTAATGGTAACTCTTCAGCCTTCTCTGAGAACAGTCAGTCATGATGTGAATTTGCTTCTTAAGGGAACTGACTCTAAGTTTGATGATATTTAGTAGTTTTATTATTTATAAGTAAGGCAGTCTTAGTCATTGAAGAAGTACTTTTCAAAACTAGGATTAACACAAAAATTGTATCTGCTTTGAACTAAAAGGCATTAAATTTTCAGTTTGAGTAAGGCTGAAAAGCTAATATTTTCTCATGCTTATGTTTCTTGGCTTTTGATTTAGAAGCATGTGAGGCACATGGAAATTCCCTTTTTGTGTTGATGTAGGAAAGAGTTTACCCTGATTGTGCCTTTGCTAAACAGATCATGTTGTCCCATAAATTGAGCCTCTTGTCTCTTTTGAAGCAGTACTGTCTTTTATGATGTGTGCTTTCATTGACTAGAAAACACTGCCACCAGAAAGTTCATTTAGGGTGTCTGTTGTTGGATTTGGGACACTGCTTCTTTATCAGGCGTGATTTGAGCATAATTTGTCAACTTCCTCATCCATTTCTTCTGAAAAGTCTCATTAAGGAGGGCTGAAAGTCTAATTGCCCTAAATCTTTATCCATGAGAAGCTAAGAACAAAACACATTCAGTAGAGAAACTTGGATTTAGAACTAATAAACTATAAAACAAAGTATTTGGATGAAATATGTAGTCCTCTCTGTTCTTTCTGCTCTCATAATTTTGTTCTGAAAAGGTCTAAAAGCACATGTGCATCCCCAGCTCTGCTCAAACCCACCAGTTCATTACTGTGAGAGCAGGAAAAACAGCCCCTTAGAGAGATGCACTATGAGTACTTAAGCACGATTTGCTAAACAATTTTCTTAATTAAGAGAACAAGAAAAAAATCTATAATTACTTTATTGGTGACATACACAGCTAAATATGAATGTCAAAAGTATAATGATGAGCTAAATTATAAATTCTTTATTTTTTCCTTATTAGTGAAAAGTCCAGACAAAGATTTTTTTCTAAGCCTTTGTCTTAATCCATATGGTCTGTAGTTGCAGACATTTTTTGATGTGTAACATGTCCCTTTTCTATCCCACTTCTCCCATGATACACAGCTGGAATTCTTTCACCAATTTCCTTCCTTTACCTTTCTCACCAAACAAGCTTTCTATCAAGTTTTAGCCATCTGCCTATAGAGTTTATTAGTGCTGTTTGTGCCTATTGAAAGATCAGTTTGTGCACAGACTCTGCTTAAGAAAAATCCAGTAAATGAGAGTTTGCTGGATGCTGTTCCTGGCTTTGCAGATGCCTGGAGGCTGGAGTGTTCCTGCCATCTGATTTCCAGTGTGTGCCCATTAGAGGACACTGCTTAGTAACAAATACTTGGTTTTCCTCTTTTAAATTCCTCCAAAACTTCAGCTGTAAAAGTATTTAATTTGTCTGTGACTGCGAGTCATCTCTTGTAAGCACAAGAGGCGTTTAATATGCATTTTAGCTAATAAGAAACTTATGGGGAAGAGCAAATGTTTTTATTTAGAGTTTAAATAATGTGCATAGACTTATGATCATACTAAAGATATAGCTAATATTTTAAGATATAATAAAAAAAATTAAGTGCAATATTTATCTTAGTATTCACTAAGGCCACTGAATGAAATAAGGAGGCTGGAATTTTCTTCTTTTTCTTAATTTTGTTTTAGAAAATTTCCCTAAATTTTTCCTTTCCTTGTTGGTCCCCAGAGGGAGAGGGAGGAGCTGTGCCTGGTGGTGTGGTGGGTGGGTGGCAGTAGTGAAACACGGAACAGCAGCTCTTGCCTGAGCCTGGGCACTGAGACAGGCTTAGAGAGCTTCCTTTAAAAAGAGACAAGTTGTAAACACAATCAAGGATTATCTTAGGCTTGTTGTTCCTTGTTTTTGTCAACCCAGAAGTCCTTGCCAGGCTGTACAGTGTTTTTAAAAACTCTCTAATTCTTCCTTGTTATTTTTTGTTTCATACTGCATGTTATGTACAATGAATGTTCTGAAGTTTGCATATGTTTTACTACTTTTAAAAGTATATTAATATTTTTGCTAATATTTGCCTAATCCAATTTTGAGTTTACATTAACTAACTTTGGAAGATTTGAGTAAAAAGTTGCCAATCATCACAAGGCAGTGCAAATTAAGCTGTTGTACAAATTTATTATTTAAAGAAAATGTTCTTTTACCAGATGAATTGCAGGGTGCACAATCAGAGACTGAGGCTAAGCAAGAAATTCAGCAACTGCACAAGGAGCTGATTGAAGCCCAAGAGCTAGCTAGGACAAGTAAACAAAAATGCTTTGAACTTCAAGGTGAGACCCAGATGAACTTGGCTCTGTAGGGTATTCATTAAAATTGTATTTATCAGGTAGTTCAAGATAAACCAACACATTTTGATAGTATTGAATACGTACTTGAATGCTGTGTATTTTATCCTTAGTCAGATACTGAATGTAATTGAATGTCTTCAGTGGTAGCTCTTTGTTAGATCATCCTATCAGCTACATAGCTCTATTGTTTTTGAGAGGAAATAGTATAGTCCAGTTTAATTGCATATTGTTCAGTGTTCTTTAGGGGTTACATTTAAAGCTTTTTTTTTTTCCCCTCCCACTCCAGTTTGCATTTAGCACACACGGAGTTTTCGGATCAGGCAACCGATGATATTAATTTCAAATTAATTGTAATACTACCACAATAATGGAATGATGTGTTAGTATTAACTTTTATTACACTACTTACACAGTTACTACCTTTAATAACTTCCTGAAATAATATGTTTGTTTAATCTTTTCATTTAAGGAGAGGTTGTGACTAAAATTAATTATACGGCTGAAATACATATTACTAACAAAAACTCCTGGGCACATTTTCACTTTTATTTCTAGCACTCTTGGAAGAAGAGAGAAAAGCATATCGAGTGCAAGTTGAAGAATCCAACAAGCAAATAAATGCTCTGCAAGGTAGGAATTTCCCCCCCACTCTGTGGGGAAACAATATAGTTTTGACTGTTTCTGTGGCATCATAATCACTAACCAAGGAAAATGTTTAACTGACTGCATGTTTTAAATCTGATTTCTTTCGCTGTATCTTTGAATTTTATTGGGGAATGTTTCCTGTCAATTCCTATGGTTCTAGTAGTCACTTAAAAATGCAGAAGATGTAATCTGTAATAGGTACCTCTTCTTCATCTCTCTTTAGTCTTCTTTCTCAGTTCTGAATGATCCAGGGATTCTTACTGGGACTGCCTTCAGAGCACTCAGAAGCTTTAGGTGTTTTTGTGCTACTCAGTCTCTTCACTTCATTATAGGATCCTCTTAAAGAAATTTTTCATTCAGATCCACATCCAGCATCAGAGCATGCAGTAAAGTTGCTGCAACAGAGACCCTGTCTATCCTTTTTTGAAAATTGATATAACCAATCATGCTCTTTTCAGCCCAAAATGATTACAGCAGGATGTAATCCCATGATTTACATAACTTCTGAGTCACATATTCTGTATCACATTAACTTGTCATCCATGCATGTGAGTGAGCTCGTTGGTCAAGAGTCTGTCAGGCTGTCCAGCCTTAAAGCCAAAAAAGGTTATGTTGTGATTTCCTTAGAGCAAGCATTAGTTTGAAGAGCTACTCAGCCACTGATTGTTACAAAACTCAGGAATTTCATCCCTTGGGACCTTTGTCAGCATATCTTTGCTTTGGACCCAGAAATGTCTGGAAGGCAGATGAGCAGACAGGCAGGTGGACTGACAGTCCTGACTTTCTTAGGAAGTCAAAATAGCCCTAGAAAATTATTTTCTGGGCAGTAGTTTGTTGTGTAGTGTGTCATATACTAGTTACACTGAAAAACTTGGGTAATAGCTGTTTTATGTGACTGTCAGCAAAGAACCTTTACATTTTCCGCCATAGCTCTTGTAAGAAGGAGAAGCTTACAGAATGCTCATCTTCAGAACCAGAGGAGGAATTTAATTTTGAGTGTTATCTTGCTAATAATGAAAATTCTCTAAGTAGTTAATGCCGTAATAAAAATTAGAAAATATTTGATAATTATTTCTATGCAAATATAAACAAGAATTTTTTTTTTCCTCCTAAAAAGACAGAATGAAAGTAGAAACTTGACAGAGCCAAACTTAATTGCAAGATTCCTCTTCTCAATTCAGTACTTTCTTTTTTTTCTGGATCCTTCTCAAGAGAGGTCTTGCTAATGTTCCCTCCTCTCTCTGTTGTAGTTCAAAATGTTCTGATGTTCGTTGTATGCTTTGCTGCTTCCCAAACTTCTAGGGTGTGGCACATCTCCCAATGTGGGAAAAGTTGTCAGGATTCTCCCTTGGCAGCCCCTGTGAACTGCAGGGGAGGGGAAGAAAACCAACAAACTGGCAGCTTCATGCAGTAACATTTCTAGAAGTATTTTCATGGAATCAATGTTTTAGGCCAGCCATTGTTGTTAGCTTTGTTTGTGATAGAGAAGAGAAAGTGCCAGAGAAACAGCTGAGGTCGTGTCTCTACGTGTCAGGTTCATTAGATGAACACATAGGTAGAGCAAGGAAATTCAAGTAAGTTGTTGCTCCTTATTTAAAAAAAAATGAAAGAAGCGAAGCATTCAGTTTAGATGAGGTAATGGCTTACATAAACGAGAGATGTAATGGAAGTTTTCTTTCTCATTGTCCTCTCAAATTATATCCAATGCTTCAGAAACCATTCCCATATTTTTAGTAGTAATTTTCCTGTGTAAGTTATTTCTACAACTCCGCCAAACTTAGAACTCGTGTGTGTCTTTGGATTTTCATTCCAAGACGGTCCAAAATCTCGTTTTCACGTTTGAACATCTGAAGGGAAGGTTGTTCATCAACAACATGCACAGAATAAAAAACCCCATGTTTCTTTGAAACGCTGCCAGCACCAAAAGCAGGAGTTTAGCTTGGCTTGATGAAGAAAATCAGGAAGATGTGGTTTGTATGCCTTTGCTCAGGCACCTGCTGTATTAGCAAGTTGTAGTTCTTTGTGTTTTAGTGCATATTATTTTGGTAGGTTCAAGGCTTCTAATGTAAAGATACATGGAAAAGCAATTGTTAAAGCATCATGTGTTGTCTTACTGTCAGGTTGTTCTCATCCACTGCTTCATTTGCTGTTCTGTTAGTATGAGCGTGGAGAAATTATTTTCAAACAAACAAGGTGGTAGTAAGCCTCATTTTGCTCATATATATTTAAAAATCCATCGTGCTGTAAATGTCTTTGTTATGGAACAGATAGACTGTTTCATCTTACACAGAATTGCTATGAAATTAATTTACTATTGTCTATAATAGCTCTTAGGTATTACAATATATAATAACTACCATATTTTTTCCCATTATGTCTTCTTCCTTCGAAGTGGGGAACTGGGTAATTCATAGGTTCTGTAGTGTATTTAATGAGATAAATGTCTTGCTGGAGCCTGTTTAGAGGAGGGCACAAAAAAGGTGAATTTTTCTTCTTCATTGCACATCAACTAAGTTACATCAACAAAGTTTCTAGGTGGTACCAGTATCTGAGTTCTTTCTGTATTGCTGCATATGTAGCTGCTAAAAAACATCAAATATAATTGTCATGGAGGTGCAAGTCTCTCTTGAGTAGCTCTGATGCTCTATCAGTTTACAGCAAGACTCACTCACATTCTTCCTGTCATGTTCTATATGGGTTGAGAGGACAAAAATAAATACAAGTAATCTAGAAAGGTTACTCAGCCTTGGTTATCCTCCCCATGCTTTTCACTGTCCTTGTTTTGCCCTTTGGTTCTGAAACATACAGCTTTAAATCTGTAACTCTGACCCTCTACAGTATCTTACGTTAGGTTTTCAAGGGCTCTTAAGAATTTTACCTTTTCTTCTCAGAGTAATTCTTCATTAATTTAATAATAGCTTTTTTGCATGTTGAAATCAGCAAAATACATTTTTTTAAAAAAGTGAAACAAACCCACAACAAATTAAACACTTTGCTCCCGTCAGTTCTTACAACTGTAGTTCTGTTGTTCTTTCATACTTCCCTTTCCTCTGTACTGTACTTTTTTTCCAACTGTTTGCACTGGATTCTATTTGCATGTGTGTTTATGAAAAATTGTGCTCAGAGATGTCTTCAGTAATGAAAGAGTTTTAGATGGGAATCATTTATAGGGTTTGCTTCATGCAAAAATGTCAAGTAGCCTCATGTGTATGTGACTGCTGCACATTTACAGTAAGCTGTAAATGCTAAAGGACCTTCTTCTAGCTCAGTATACTTGGTGCAGCTGTCCCTTTCAATTTAAAATTCATCTTGTGCTTTGAAAAACACTTTTTGCAAAGAAATAATGTTTATTTCCTCTACTGCATGTTGAGAATGGAGTAGAAATTATTCTGTGCCTCAAATATTTATAGACATCACAAGTTAACTGCTGAACAGGCAAACATTTCCACTGTAGCTTTGCAAATGTTTGGCTTGTGACAGAAGCTTTCTTGCTTTTCCTCTTGTCCCTGAAAGTCCCAATGTCCTTGTCCTTTAATACTTGTTTTGCTTACAATGATGTTGGATCTAAATCTTGGTTTCAGATTTTGCAAAGTTGCTTTGCTATCACACATACAGCACAGCCCTTTCTAAGAAAGCTTTGTCCAGACATAATTTTTGGTTCTTTTGACTCTCTGTATTACATGGTCCACATACTTGTGTCTTTAAGGGTACAGCATTTGACAAGATTAATGTATTTTTTCAGTTGGATTAGGCTGCTTTAGTCCTGTGAAATATCAACATGTTGAGAAAGGGAGGTAGGGTTTTTAGGCTTTTTAAAATACAGTTTGAAAACATGAACACAAATGTCTGCTTTCCAGCTCAGTTGCGAAGGTTACAAGAAGAAATCGAGAATCTTCGCAAGGAAAAGGAGAATGAAATTTCAACCACTCGAAATGAACTAGTCAGTGCTCAAAATGAGATTCTGTCACTTCAAAAAGTAGCAGAAAAGGCAGCATCAGAACGAGACACAGATATTTCTACACTGCAAGCCGAGCTGCAGACAGTGCGAGCAGAGCTTGAACGGTGGAGGAAAGATGCCTCAGATTATGAAAAAGAAATTGTCAATCTGCAAGCCAGTTTTAAACTCAAATGCCAGCAGTGTGAGGAGCAGCAGAAGGAAGAGGCCTCTCGCCTAAAAGGTACTTGTTGGAAAGGATGTCACAGAGCAGCCTGCTCAGTGTGGTGAATGCCAGTTGTTGGAATCCCTGTTTGTCTGTCCCCTTGCAGCCGTTTACTCTGTGTGTGTATCTGTAGGCACACACATGTGCATGGATTTGTGTGTGTGTGCCAGGCTCGTAGTGTTAGAAAAGATGTTTTGCGTGCCTCCTTAAAGACTTATTGTCAATAATGCCTAAATTAATTTAGGTAGTCCTTGGTATCAGGGGTAGACTGAGTATAATTCCACCTAGAAAAGACAGAAAACTTCTACAGATCGAGGGATTCATACTGCTGAAACTTTCCAAGAGGACTTGTGTAACTTCTCTACAGTGTAAGCCCATAAGGGGGGAGCTCCTGACTTTTTAATTCTACCAAAGCTCCACCAAAGCTTATTGCTTTAAACATTCTTTTTAACAGAGGCATGGTATCTGGTGATTCTCTTGCTGTTTTCACGCCTTGGGAATTATTTTCTTCAAATATGCTTTTCTGCCACTGTTTCTACAATACTAGAGTTGACCCATAAAAAGACTGTCTTCTACTTCTTTGTCCCTTGGAAAAAGCTTTAATGAAAAAAGTAACTTGCCTGGTAGTGGGTCCTAAACCTCATAACAGTAGAATATACTGTAATGTTTTACAGGTGCTCATGAGAGAATTCATGTGATATGATTACAAACAAGTATATTTGAGATTTACAGCTGATACCAGCTTTTCCTCCATTTTTTAGCTGGTGTTACTTGAAGCAGTCATGAAATAATTTTACTTAATTGAATTAAATTTATTTGTTGCAGGTGAACTTGAAAAGTTGAAGGCAGAGTGGATTGCTCTGGAAGCTGAATGTGTTAAACTGAGGAAGGAAAATACTTCTCTTACATCTGAACTTCAGCGACAAGAGAAGGAGCTTTCTAGGTAAGGACACAGTGGTTTGTCTAGGAGGTACCACAGCAGCTGAAGAGTTGGTGGTGGTTTTTCCTCCAAAAAGAGGTACTAAATGTTAATTATACAGAGCAAACTGTGGGCATACATTTAAAAGCAAGACCATGGCCAGCCTTTTGTGTCAGCACTCTGTATAGGGAAACAATAATGGTCTGTACTTCTACAATTGCTCTTAGCTGATATTTACATATTAAAACCAATGTGTTAAGCTGTCAAGGATGAAAAGTGCCTGTTTGTGTAAATGTAAAATTCATAAGGAATCAATTGGATTTTGTTTTTCAGCTCTCAGAAGCAGAGTTTAGCACTAACCAGCGATATAAGTGTTCTTGAAATGTCTCGAAAGGAACTTGAAAATCAGATGGGATCTTTGAGAGAAAAACATCAACGGGATGCAGCCAGTCTGAAAACTCAACTCAGTGAAGCTGAGAGTCAAGCAAAAGATTTTCAGAAAGAGGTAACATGAAACATTTCCATTTTGCAAGAGTGTAATGCCTAGTGACTGAACTTTTTAAGCTGAAAGAAAAGGGAAAGTTTTCTAGTAACGAATTTTTTTCGTATGTTTATTGCAAGCAGATTAAATGGTAGCTAAGAAAATATAAACTGGGAGTCAAATCTAAAAAGGAAGACTTCATGTAAAAATGTGTTCTTTGGGAACTTCCTAAACCTTGCTTTCATGCATTACTGTAATGAATTTACTTTTAAGCTGATCAGACATTATTCAGAGTCTTCATGAACATCATGGTCCAGAGTTTCTTTAGCTGTTATGAGCCAAAGTTAATTCTTTTTTACAGTCTGATCTTCCTAGTTAGATTTGAACTCTTTTATTTGACAACAGGACTACACATTCTGTACAAAGATCTTTTATCTTAGTAGATTTCTAAGTATATAAGGAAGAGCCAGCATTCTGAGCATGTATTTAATCTGCCTGGCCTCTAAAGATTGTCTGGAAAAAGGCCATAGTCTCGACACTTACTTGCTTCCTCTTGTGAGCATTTTGAGTGTTTCCCCAGTCACTGCTCTTAGTTTCTTTTGCAGTCCCTTTGTTTGCTTTGTGGTTAATTCATCCATGTCACATTCCTTACAATTCTCAGAATCTGAAAATCCCAGTTATCATAATCACTGTTTTGTAATCAGATCAGTATTTGTAAAGATGCCTCCTCTTCTAAATTTGTGGTGAATGCCAGTATTGAAGGTCATTGGTTCTGTCCTTACTAAGCCCAGTCAGGAGAACTGCTAGAAGAGAAAAAATGGAATGTGGGTTTGGAAAAGTAAAAGCTGCCCATTTTGTAGGAACATGTCACATTCACCCAGTACTGCTGGTATTTGACCCCCACTGAGGATTATGGCATGACAGTAACAAGGCATAATATTTTTTTAATGCCTGCCTTGCTGTTAGGTTTGAATTTGCTGTGTGGGAAGAGGGTTTGATTTACTTCATGCAGTGTTTATTTTTGCACCTATTAGAGGGGTGTAGGTATTTAAGCTGCAGCCTAGATGTAAGACCACTATTCAAATGTGAAGGAGCCCTTGTTCCCCTCTTTCTTGTTTTGTCTTTGTAGTTTTTACAGTCCTTTCCAATATGATAATGAATAATTGGCGATTAATTAAGGTTTAGCATTTACTTTGTATTTCCTTGGGTTTAGTAATCCTAGCCCTGCCAAGCTGGGCAAAAAAATTTAATTTAGAAGAAAAAGGAAATCTAAATTCTATCCTGCTTTTATGAAAAGAGAGTGCACTGATGCAAGGCGAGTTAGTCTAGGCAGATGACAGGAAAGGAAGCTGTGTGCTAAGCTGTCAGCAGGTGTTGGGGGTCCAGAGGTCCACAGATTGTTCTCTCTTTGTCTTTAGTATGAAAAGACACAGACTGTGCTCTCAGAGCTGAAGGCAAAGTATGAGGTGGCTGAACAACAAAACCAGTCACTCACGGAAGAGCTCAAACAATGTAAAGAAAACCTGAAGCTGCTACAAGAAAAAGGAAACAACGTAAGTCTGTACCAAATGTGTGGGGAAGTCAGGTTATGACACTGGCAATCCTGTTGATTGAAGGAATATGGAAGAGTCAAATAGAAAAGGATGGATTTTTTAAAAAAGGCTGCATACCATATTATGCAAAATTCCATTCTGGTCCTACCTGTGCAGATTTGCAGATCATTTCACTGTTACAATTATGCATGAAAATTAAATTTACAGGTGCTTGACAGTTTTAAGTATGTCCTTAGATATATACTCTCTTGAAAACATGTGGCTTAAATCCTAGTGAACCACAACTAAGTAAAATTTTCTGATTTCAAAGAATGATACAGGAGTAAAAGCTGAGAAACCTGTATTCAAATGAATTGAGCAAACTTTTTCAAGCTGCTCTTATTTTATTAGTATTTATTACAATGGATGTTACCTCCTTACTCTTGCTTATGCTTCTTAACTGTGGTTATCTCTCATGGGCTCGTGCTTTAAACAGTACAGTTGAACTGTCCTTTCTATTCACTAATGAAAACACTGTTTTCTGTTGCAAGGTTTGAGAGGTTGTATCATCAGAACTGAGTTCCTAGCTAGAGACAACTTTTTATTTTACTGAGATTCTGAAATCTTCCAAACGTTAAGGGTGTGGCAGACACATTATAAGGTGGTCACAGCCTTATTTTAGGTCCCTTACTACCCTGGGAGGGCTCGATTTGTCTTCCTGTACTGCCTCTGTGGTCAGTGCAGGGTGAACAGCTCCTGTAATGCACAGTACAAAACAGGAGGATAATAAATGCTCTGTAACAGACTTTAGCAAACTGTTTCTCTGACTACAAAGAAAGTTTTACAGGTCCCGTCCTCTAAAATCAGCTGGGTGCTGGATGCCCAAAGTTTGTATCAATATCCTTGCCATAATCAATTCTTGAATATAAACCTTGAACAGCATAGAGCTGTCAAAGATGTAAAGAATTCAAAGCCTTTCTCACTTTTTTCAGCCATATTTTCAGGAATATGATTTCATATTTCTCTTGGAACCTGATTCTTGCTTAGAATTTTTCTGCAGTGCTCAAATAATGCTGAGTTACTTGACTTACTTAAAGCAGAAGTCAAAAACAACCAGACAAAAACCCCACCCCATTTTAATAGAAGAGATCACACTGAATAAATTATTGTGAATGTGAGATTTCCTGCTCTGTTAAAAACACTAACCTCAGAATCAAAATGATCAGTGGAAAAAGGTGGATAGTAAAGGGTTGAAATACTGTGAAGGAAATTGGAGCACCTGATGAAAATGGAAAAGCTAAAAGGAAATTCTAGGAAGAATTAGAGGTGAGTATTTAAATAAAAGCAGGAACCATGGCAGTTGCCAAAATCTGCTTGCAGAAGAGGAGTTAATTGTGACAGTTGAAACCTGGAGGTCAGGGTGTGATGAAGAGCATCCTCCATATAAGGGCAAACTCGCTGCTCACCAAACATTACTCACAGTCAGTAATGTAAAACATATCCATCTTGGGGATTGTTTCAAACATCATGGATACTGGGCTGAGTTCCAAGGTCAAATTTTTCAAGTACCATTGCCCCCTTATGCTGGAATCATTATCTGCTACTTCATTTCCGAGGACAGAAAGTGACTTCCCACTGTGGGATTTGTTCCTTTTTGCAGCCCATCTGTGTCTGAATTTGCATATCTTCATATTCTAATAAACAATGCACAATTTTATCAAAGCACCTAGTTACATGCTCATTGACAATAGGGAGGTTTGTCATGTATTGATAAGTTTGTGAGGGGAAAATCTAATCATTTGGAAGTGATCTCATTGAATGTGATGGATATTTAGCATTGGTTTCATTTGCCAAGAATGTGTATAACTTACAAAAAGAAATCTGTTGAATTGTTCAGTGAACCAACAAATGTTAGAAAAGACAAGGCTTCTGTACTCCATTTGGGATATCATTTAAATGTTAAGTTTTAATATTTAGGTTTTACTTTTAAAAAAATTGCAGCGTTGTGTTTTTGAAATGCTTAGCAGTGTGGTGTACTACTTGTGCTTGCATGCTTGTAGTCACTGGTTACTTCCTGATGTGCTTTACATGACAGATTCAATGATGTGAATGGTTTGAGAACATCAGCTGCTCTGGTTGATTTAAACTTCTGGCACTTTTTTGAACACTGCTGTGATTATTTCTGCCAACATGCTTTCTGTGGGAAGGTGGCACTGTGATTCGTGGCACCCATGACACAAAAATAATCCTGCATGAAAAAGACTTCAATAGTTACACATAATTTTTCTGTTAAGTATTTGCCTTGATTGAAAAAAAAATTAATTGAACAAGACTAGAATACCTTCTAATATTCCTGTGTTTTGAACCATATTGGAGGTTCTATGAATAAGTGATTCCTACAAATTCATAACATGATGAGATTTTACTTATTGATCACAATGCTTTAGGAAAGTTAAGCATGAATTTATCATTTGTTTATTTATTTGACTGAACAAAATCAAGGTAGCTTCAGCACAAACAGTTTTAAAAATATTTGGCATGGTTTGACCTTAACCTCTGTGTGTCTTTGTGTGTGCACAAATACATAGAGTAGGATACAGAGAAAGCAGATGTCTTCCAAGGACAGCTTAAAAAGTGTTCAGGTCCATTTTTACTTTTAATTTATCATATCACAGATAGAGGCTGTTCATCCAGAATGTGCACTAGTTTACGTGAATTGACCATAGCTGAGAAAACGTGTGGATGGTTCTGAGGAGGCCATAAGCTGGATGAACCCTGCAGTCTGGCCAGCTGCTGGTTTGGCACAGCTGCAGCATTTGATCAATTTTCAGAATTCCATTTGGTCACAAGGCTGCTGACCTGGCAGAGATGCTGAGCTCTGTGGTATCTCTGATGGAAAAGTGCTTCTCTGCTTTTTAGTAACTGAGTGTGGATTGTACAGTCATGTTACAATCTCACAGAAACATCTGAACTACTGGGTTTGCCTGTGCACATAGCTGTAATTGATTCACTAATGGAGGAAAAAGATTGTTTTTCCGGAGGCTGGTGATGGAAAATGGAAAAGGCTAACTAGCAAAGAATGAAGAAGTAGCTGAAAAATCCAGTATTTGGTGTGAGTCTGTCTCTCAAGAAATCCAAATGGGATTTCCTCTCACTTAGAAAAACTAAAACCAACTACAAATAAGATACAGGCAAATCGTTTATGATTTGTATTGTTTTCAAGTGCTAAATTCCAAGTTGTGACAAGAGGTTTCTTGGAACATTTTCTGCTTACTTCCCTTTATTTTTAAACATCCCTGTTCATTTGAGTAGAATGGTGTACTAACTTTGTATACCAGATTAGATAATGCTGTAATGCGTTAGATGTCTTTAATACATTTCAATTAAAACAAAACTTACTGACTTATTTTCCCCTCTCTAAATCATCTTTACCTGATTGATTTATAGCACAAAGTGATTTTTAATATCCCTTCCCTTCTTTAGCCTTCCATATTACAACCCGTCCCAGCCGTATTCATCGGCCTAATCCTGGCTTTCCTGTATTGGTGTTACGGCCCATTGTGGTAGCGAAAGGTACAAGCACTACTGTTCAGTCAATGTATGTTTGTCCCTCTCACCTGTTTGTGCCATTTCTGTATCAAATAGTGCATGGTGAAATGCTCACAGGTATTTCTTTACCTGAAGCAAACCCTTCATTTAATATGCCATTCTGTTGACACTGACGAGCTGGGCAATCACTAATCATTTAACATCTCTGTGATTTCTTTAATTCTAACAATTAATTTTGTTCTAACTGGTGCTTGAACGTGCCTCTTCTAACTCGGTCTCAGTTTGTCCTTAGCAAATGGGCTGCCTTTTGCGCGATGCTAGGGCTTGTAAGAAAACTTTATTGCTTAATTAACTATGAAAAATGAAGAGTTTGCCTCTAATAATAAAATTCAACAAGCTTTGGTTCCTATCTATGGACTAAGAAATTCCTCTCTGGCTCTAAACACTTAAATTTTTCTCACTATTGCTGATGGAAAGATGGAAAAAAAGACAATAAATAGGTGGTTGGTTTGTATTCTGAACTCTCAGCTTGCATTTTCTCTTGTCTGTCAGTGTGTCCTCCTCTTAAAATGCCATTGTTGTCATGCAATATTGTGACAGTCTGTTAAAAATGATGCTGTTAGGATCTGCTACAAACTAACGTCACAGACCTGGATTTAAACGGTCAAAAGTTAAAGATGTGCATAAACTTGTGTCTAGCCTTGACTTGGCACAAGCGATGTTTTAAACATCTCAAGCCCTCGCATGTTCAGCGGCACATTTCTCTGAGGTGTGTGCAGTAACAAACCTGGAAATACGGAGCTGCCAAAAGTCCTCCAGACGATCCTCAGTCATGAAGAGGTGTGGAGTTCCCTGTGCTAGAGGAACATGGTTTGCTGTGGTGCTCCGAGTCAGGACTAGCCTGCAGCAGGGCTCGTGGGTAATGCAGTAGTGATGCCTATCAACAGGTACTCAGGACTGGCAGGAACCACGAGGTAAACTGATTAGTATGAATTAGAACAAATATGATATTGATTTCTTTTTTCTCTCCACACAGAGACAATGGCCTTGGATGCCTGTGATGGCAGCTTTGGTTGCTGTAACAGCCGTGGTGCTGTACCCAGGCCTAACCAGAGCTTCTCCATGAGAACTGTTGTTGAATCCATACACCGTCCTCCCTTTAGAAGCTGGCAACATTCATATACTGAGGGAAAACAGATTAATTCTCTTCCTTTTTACCTCTTAATACAGCACAGCTCTGCGTGAGAACAGCAGTAGGGTCATTTGCTTTAAACTGTATAAAATGTATCTGTCTATAAAGAGGGAATAAAATTGTGATTCATCATACTGTGAGCAATATTTTTGCTTACAATTTCATGCAAGTTTTAAATTAGTATGTTGGGATTCTGAATACTATAATGGTGGCCTAAAATAGGCTTCTTGGTACCAAATTATTTATAATGGCTAGGGTTGTGAACACTGACTTTAGAATCTGATTGCTAGATTTAAGAGGAAAATACTGATTTGGACATCCAAGCCAAGCAACCTTGCAGATACTTGGGAAACAGATGCAGTGTGCTCAGTGCCTTTCAGTATGATCTATTTTTGTTTAAACTAGTGTATCATTTTACTTGCTGTTAGTCACTGAGCTGTTGGGAACAAGACTTAAGAAAACTTCTCTTACCACGCCTTTTGAAGGAAGCATATTTTTCTTTCCTAAGGATTGCTTTATTAATGGGTTTTGGGAATAAACACAATTCATGTCCAGCCTTAAAGAGATAGAGATACTGATGGTGAAGACCAGCCTAAAGTATTTAGTGTGCGCGTGTGCGAGTGTAAGCATGTGTGTGTTCTTGAGTGAACTAAGGTGTTTCTGGGAGCAAGTACTTGGTCATTTGATGGACATAGTGCAGTGATTCAACTTACGTTACCTTTAGTTTGAATGTAATTTATTAAATTCCATATATTTAAAGAGATAAGTTCTTTAAAAGTATGAATACCTTCTCACATATCACATGTATCAGTTTATTTTTTCAGTCATTTGATACTTTCTGACTTGAGCTGGAGGAGCTCTTTAGAATAAGCTTTTGTGGACGTAACTTTATTAAGAGAACTGCTACAGTACGTCTGTGATCAGCTGAGAAAATCTAGATACATAAAATACTGCGAAATTAGAATCATATGCCTGATGAAGTATTGTCAGGTGAAGATGATTTTAATTTAGTAGTAAAATTTTGTGGATCCTTATCACATGGCTGTAAGTATGATGCAGTGGTCCCCATTACAAAGGTTATTTTCCTTATCTAAGTACTATAACTATTGCTATTTGCTGACTTTTGGTGGGAATCACTGTAGTTAGTGCTGAATTAAATGTAGACAGTAGTTGTCTTGTTCAGCTCAACAGTTCTGTCAAAAAGGTTTATTAAAGACGTAAATAATATGGTAAAGAATGGTAAAGTAAAATGGCTCTTCTAAAGGAAACTTCAAAATAGGGAGGTAATCTCAGCAATTCAATTGGCTTTAAAGAATGTTATGGCAATCGACAGATAGTTAAAATATTTAAATAGAAATTTAGCATATAATTTACTTTGTGAGGTTTTAAGGGTCATTGTCCTTTAATTCAAGGTTCTATCTTAAGTTACATGGGATTTGCTAATGGGAGAATTATTAGTTGGAGAAAATAGTCCACAAGTGACTTGTAGAAAATAACTATTGTCATGTAGTTCATTCATTTCATCCTTTTCAGTTGCAGGAAGCCACCCAACCACAGAACACTCGTATGCCAGTGGTACTTAGTACCTCTTGTATATAGGTTATTGCAAATATTGTTCTGAAATGCTTAACTTCAGAATTACATTTTTTAAAGTAAATAATTGTTTTAAATCTATTTTGTAAAGATATAAAAATACAATAGAATTTCTGGAGTACAGATTAAACTATTTGCACTAACACACATGATGTGCATGATTTAATAAAATAACTTTACTCTCCCTATGCATGTTTGAGTTGAATGTCATTTGAAAACAAGAGATTCATGCTAAGTTTCTTTTGCACTAGATATTACCACAGTTACTAGGCACAATGTCTACAGCATGTCCAGTAAGAGCAAAAGACTTTTTTTTACCTTTTATTTCACATTTGCACTGGTTTAAGTTTTGGTGTAGCTGATCCCTCTGTCTGTGGTTTTTGGAAGGAAGTGGGGTAACAGAGAGCCATGGAAGGCTTGGGAGCATATTGCCGTGGAGGAGGAAAAGGTGTTCGAGCTGCAGGGTGGCTGTGCCCGTGGCAGGGGTGCTGAGATGGGAGGAGCAGTGGCTGCAGGTCCTGCGCGATAGAGGAAAGCCCTGCCGGGGGAAGGGAGCCTGATGCTGCCTCCTCACTCTTTAGCATCTCAAACTCCCCATTTGTCCCTCTTCCAGCTACTGTTTCTTTTGCAGTGGATTCTATTCCCTCCTCCGTGCTGGTAGCATGTCGAGGTGGCTTGAGGAGGTGGAGCTGGTGGAGCCGGGGGTCCCTCCCCGCTGGCAGCAGGGAAGTGCCAGGTTCCCTGGGAGCAGCTGGGGAGGGCCCTGCACTGCAGCAGTGCTGCCTGGGGCTTAAGTTTGTCCTTGTATTAAAGACAAATGTTGTGTTTTCAGAAATCTTTAGAGCATCAGAGAGCTGCAGTTTGAGGCCCAACATGGTTGTATTAAAGGAGAAATATTTCTGATTTCATTATGTGCATGTAATGCATATTTATATTATATATACACAGGTGCATAGTACACATTGCATGGGGGTTTGTGCTTACAAGTATACCTAATGCAGTGCCTTTTCCAGGAGTTCTTGACATTTGCATGTTCAAAATGATGAGGAATGAGCTAAAATGCACAGTTCACTCTTTCATTGTGAGAATCCCTGGAGAAGGGTTGGGTAACTGGGAAGCTGCTGTTCTTCAGTGCTTTGATACTAAAACAGCAAGTGGAGTTATTTTGCAAGGACTCCTTGCACAAACCTTTCTGGGTTTTTTATTGCTTTTTTTAATGGTAAGTGTGTGTGCTCTTTTACATTAATATTTAGGTTCTTTTGTGAGGCTTGATTAGCTAAGCCTTGGAGTTACTGTAATGAGCAGCTTTTCACCTGTGTGAGATGCTCCACTTGTAAAACAAGTGCTCTGAGCTTGCACTGAAGTTTGAGGTTTTAAGAAGGTTCCTCATAGTAGCAAAGCTAGTCAGAGAGTTGTTTTATCAGTTGCTAGTTCAATCTGGAAGATTTAGTATAAATCTTAGAATATCTGAACACTTCTTCAGATTTGTCCTGGTGTCTTGACTGAGGCACCTTTTTTAAATTCTAAAAGAATTCTACCTATGTGGGGACTACAATAGCAGGCCTTTTATTTTAAAATATAAATATGTGAAAAATATAGTGTGATTTTCCTGTTCCTTGTAGCTGAACTAAATTCATTCTTCCAGAGTCTTAGCCTCATCCTTTTTGCAGAATGCCTGGATTTTTTTGGTGCTAAATGGAGAATTGTGTGCCTGCACAATATATTGCAAGAGGTCTCATAAAACAGTGAGAATTAGTATCAAATGACTGATGGCTGAAGCAAAGGTAATTAATCACCTGTGCATGTATTTTTGGGGTATATCCCTAAGTTATTTTTCTAATCAAGTCTTCTGAAGTACGTTACCTGTTCCAGATTTCTGTGTGCTTTATGTAAGATTTTGAATGTCTCCTGCCTTAATCTGTAGGGTTCTGCCACTTGCAAGAATCATTTCTTCGGCTTGAATCTTCTCCATGACAAATCCACTGCCAAATTCATTCCACCAGCAGCATCTGAGTGCTTTAAAACACCAGGTCACCACTATGGCTTTTGGGAAGCCACTGTCCTTTGCACTGGCTCTGCAAGTGGGGCTGGCCAGGTTTCACCAGGGGCCTTTCCTCCCCTCTGGCTGTTCATCCACCAGTAGTGTTTCATTAGCAACTGTCTCAAAATTTTGAGTCTCCATTAATAATAGCAAATATAAAAGAATTAGAAGCCATATTCTTTCCTTCTCTCTTGCATATACCTCTGGGTCTGTTTGAAGGGTGATTGCTTCCTGCAAACAGCTGCATTGAATTCCCCAGATCCAGCTCATTTGCTTATCCCAGTCCGTCTTTGTGCATCCTCATGAACACAGAATTCTCTTTCTTTGGTGGGGAATTGGGCTGCAGTATAGGGGTGGTGGGGGGGTTGCCTTCCTGGGTTTTTACTTTGTACCAGCTTGTTGAAAGTGAGCAGAGGTTTGTCCACAGAGCCAAGTTCTTCTGCTTGGAAGAGAGGGGCTGCACCCATTACTGCTTTCAAAGCTGGGTGCTACCCGTGCCTGACTAAAGGCTCCCAGCAGTAGAAGGTAAATCAGCAATTGAAACACAGGTTTTGGTGGGAAGGGACATTACAGGCTCAAGTTCCCATTTGTAAAGGTAAGGGGAACTCATCTGATCACTAATCTGGATATCAGAGTCATAAAACTTCAGACTGATTTCATCATCAGCAGCAGAATGTCAAGAAGTTCAGCTTCTCTTAGAAAAAAAAGAATTCTTGTTTTAAGGACTTCAGGAAAAGGATCAGTCACCTCTGTAGATAAGGTACGTGAGCAACTACTGTCCTCTCAAAAAAAAAAAAACCAAACCAAACCCCAGCCCTGTGTTTGAGTTCATCTTGCTTTGGCTTCCAAAAATTGGACTCCAATACATCTCTCTTGGAGGATGTTCTTCTGCTGCAAATGTTATCCTGATCCAGGGATTTGACATACCATGATTATACCTTCCAGTCTTACTTTATATGAATGAATTTGATTTCTTAATTTTTTTCTTCATCCCTCTAGTTTTTGTTGTTAGCTTTTTAAACAATTTTTAATTTTCTGAATGTTCTTTTGTGCAGAGTAGCTGCCAGAATAGAACATGTCCTTTACAGTAACTACCTTACTAACATCATATAAATAAATAGACAATAAGCTTTATATCCTGTTCTGGTATTCTTGTTTGACTGTCTATCAGAACTTTTTTGGGGGATTCACTGACTTCTAGCTTCTAGATTTTAACCTTGTGAATCAATATTCTTCACATCACCCCAGTATGAGGCGCACCCTGTGGTATCTGACTTTGCAATATTGTTTGGTAAAAACCACTGTAGGCCGCAGGCCCAGGCAGCAACCTGTTCCCATGACTGTTCAGTACAGCACTGAAGGGGTTTTCTTCCCCTTCAGGTTTTATAGGGGTGACTCCTGAAGCTTTATCCTGAACTATTGATCATACACTGTTGAACAGCAGTGACACAAAATCTGATCCCTGAAGCACAATAGGGAAAATATTCATAGAATAATTCCTTCACTTAGTTTTTACAAACTGAGAGCTGTTCTGTAACCTCCATTATTAGTTACAGTGATAGTAGTGTAGTGATCACTTTTATTGGAATGTCATGATTTACAGAAGTCTTGATTTAATAACGCTAATAAACTCATTGTTTAAAAACTTTGAAAAGGGGAATTTTATTTTCTAAATGCTTTGACAGGTATGAATTATTTTACATTCTTGAATTTGTTGCTGATGGCTTGCCATAGATTGTTCTGTGATTTGCTTACATCTTAGAGTGAAGCAAAGCCAGTCCTTTTCCCAGGATCAGACATTTTACTCTCTTCCCTCAGCCCCATCATGTTGTTTGCACATTACTGACACTTCCCTCTGTAAGCATTTTGAATTTGAGGTTGTTCACGTAGCTGAGTTTCTCAGTAGGCTCAGTGAGCACCATTCCCAGAGCTGGCTGTGTCTCAGCTCCGAGGGATGTGGATGTGTGTCCGTGCTGCTCTGGGATTGCGCTTGCGAGTGGTGGAACAGGACATGGTCACTGGTGTTCGGCAGCCATGAGTGAGAGTGGGGATGTAATTGAGATTCTTGGGTAAAAGGTTGTCAGCTGTGGGAATGGAGATGTTGGCAGGGAGAGGTAATTCTTGTGTTATGTCAGGTGAGACATTGAAAATGCCAATGTGCTGCCAAAGCGTGTCATCCCTTCATCGTGTCTGAATGACAAATCCAAAGCCTGGGTTAAACTAAAAGCAATGTTTTATTACCTGATCGTATTAGTCAGTATCTGAGACAAAAGGGTGAAGTCATCAATTCATTCTGTTCTATTGGAATAAAATTTAACCAAAAAGCTTACTTGTATTTGTTTCAGTACCCACTGTTGGGACATGGATTTTTTTTTAGAAACTCCGCACACACGCTATGAGTGGTACAGTACTGCCTTCAGTATGGAATGGATTTACTATTTTAATCTTTTCATGCTAGATCATTTATGAAGTTTATATTCTATTTATATTTCTTGTGAGGACTTCTTGCTCTGGAAAATAATTTTATTGAGTATGTCATCAGTTTTGATGTGACAAAACTACTTCTTGTCTTGAATACAGTGGCTCTTACTTTAAAAATGTTCCAAATATGCAATATGTCTTCTGGGATGAATAAATGGTAAAAATCATGAGAATAAATTTACGTCACAACAGAAAGCTGATTTGTATTGTACATAGTCTTTCATTCAGCCTAACTCCAAATTTCAGCCCTCCACAATTTCTGAACCTGCTACACTCTGCTTTACTGCGATAGAAGACAAGTTACTAATTAATGAATCAATTAAAACATGACCTTCCCTCCTGTGTGTGACGTGGTAAAGCCAGGCTCCAACAGGTCTGAACCCAGGGAGAGAAGGGCTGGAACACGGGGTAGGAATGCAGCCTTGGGTTGTGCAAGTTACATGGGTTTAGTGGTGAGACATCCTCAGGGGATCAGTCACAGATCATTCTTTAAGAAGACCAGCAGTCCTACAGTCTTTTATCTGCACTGTAAATCAGAGGGAATTCTGGAGCTCTGTTTCAGTGCTGACTCAAGAGAAGGACATTCACTGAGTCACTCACATAGTTTTCAGCAAGTTTGAGGAAGGAAAGTCTCCTCCCTGTTTGGAGACTGTGTGGTTTGGATCCACCCCAGGGTGCAGTTTAAGTACACGTGGTTGCACTCCAGGCAACCAGTAAGTCCTGGTGTAAGACCCAGGTAACTTGTCCCTTCTATTTCTCCGTTTAAAAAGTTAAAGTCAGAGTTAGCATTAAAACATTCTTCCAGATGCAGTAGATGGTTGGGGGGTTGGGGGGCGGGGGGAAGGAAGCCTAAAAAGGTGATAAATATATCTGCTGCTCTTCATGGGACACTGTTGGTAGCACTTAATGTGTTACCAGTTTGTCTTGAATCCGTGTCTGCCAACACCAGCACTGAGGGCTCTTCCTTAGACCCTGAATGAGTTTATTTCTGACTAAGGCTACAGGTGAAAAGTGGTGTTAAAGTTTGCTCATTTTTAAACGTTCAGTGTCAGTATTCCCAGCTCAGGTGTGATATTCCAGGTGTTTGGTGTTTCTGTTGTAAGTGTAGCAGCCACAGCTGACGGGCAGTTCTGTTGCAGAACCTGACTGGAATCCAGCTGTAGCTGGCCATTGTAAGAGACGTTTCTTGCTCTTTTTGTTTGCCACTTCGTAATTATTGCAGTGGCACATAAGCAAAGATGTAGCCTGCAGCAACTTCACAGTCATGTTTTAATTGCACTCCAGCCTTGGGTTGGCCAGGTGTTGCCTGTGCTACAAGTTGCAGCAACAGTAGGTCCTTCCCCTGCAAACTTCTCTGAACTGTAATTCTTCTTTAGAAGAATTGTGTCTCAGCCAATAATAAATTATTAACAATCTCTCATATTGTTACTTTACATGATTGCCTTTGCAGCGAGCGAGGGTGTACCTTAGCATCTCCATGTCCCTGTTCAGGAGGATGTTTAGTAGACAAATACCAAAAACAATTTTGGTGTCTTGTATGGTGTGTCTCATTTGAAATCTAGAGCGAGTGCTAAAAAATTATTTGCCCCACACTGATGTTTCTTCCAGTAATTGAAAAACAAATACTGGAATAATTCCATCTGAATGAGCACTTCTGGGATGTTTCTTTGGTGAGAACTGAATTGCTTTGTCAGATGTGTAGGATGTTGCATCTGCTTGGAATGTGAGTCTGTGAGACGTCCCTGCTACTGAATGACTGCCTTAGATGGGCAGGGAAATGTATCAGGGAAACCTTTGTTGTAATGTTTGTCAGGGTGGAGGATGAGCCACGGTAGTGGCAGAGATCATTCTCAGCTGGGGTACCTTAGTTCTGCTCATGTGCACATGGACTCATTAACAGTGGTGTTCATTTGGTTCATTTAATGTAAATTGTTTCCAGTTCCCATGAAATACATTTCACTGGAGATTATTCAAACATGGTAAGTTTTCAAATGTAAAACAGAGAACAATAATTGCATATTTAGTCATATTCTGCAGCTATGTGGCTTAATAATTTAATTTCTTGGACTTAAGTAAGACCTCAGTGAGATCCTGCTGGCTCAGATACTTCATCAGAAAATTGTATTATTCTTTAGATTTTGAGCACATTTTGGAGTTCTTCAGTCCTTTTGGTTGTGAAGATACTCTGAAAATATAAAGTTCTAACTGTATGATATGAAGGTTGCTTGCTGCAGCCTCTGAAGTGCAAGTTTGGGAAGCAGTGGGTTTATCCTGATGAGAATGGCCAGAGGTGTCCGTGACCAGGTGTGAGCAGCCATCTCCACTTAAGGAGACAGAGGATGATGACTCAGGGCAGAGTCACATCCTGTTAACACTGTCTGGGGACACCATCTCTTCACTCTTCCTGCTTCTCACTAATGAAAGCTGAAAAGTGGTAAAAAGAAGCTCCTTGAAGTGTGAGAAAGGCCAGTCCTTGGGCGATCTGTGGCTGCCCAAATCTTGCATGCAGGTATCTCACCTGTTCAAAAGCAGCTCAGGCTCAGCACTGTTTATGGAGGTCTCGGGGTCAAGAGGCCTCTTTCCACAGTGGTGGCTGCAGACCCAGGCACACGTAATGGCCTTGCTTCCATCCAGCTGAGAGCCCCGTGCTTCTCTGTGCAGTGCCAGGCTGAGGTGGTTTGCTGTGCTGTGGGTTCTGCATTACCTGTGATTACACCTGCTCCAGTGTCTGCCCGTGTCCAGAGGGGCAGAGAGCTGAACCCCGGCAGCTGGCAGTACCCCCGCGAGGGGGCTGTGAACGCCCGTCAGTGAAAAGCAGTGTCTGGCTCTTGCATCTCACTGTGCTGTGCTCTGCCTCGAGGGGTTGGCTTTCAGCTGGAGTCCAGCATGTGTGTTAATAGATGGATTTAGATTGGATATTGGGAATAAATTCTTCCCTGTGAGGGTGGTGAGGCCCTGGCATGGGTTGTCCAGAGAAGCTGTGGATGTCCCATCCCTGGAAGTATTCGAGGCCAGGCTGGATGGGGCTTTGAGCAACCTGGTCCAATGGCAGGTGTCCCTGCCCATGGCAGGGAGTTGAGATGATCTTTAAGGTCTCTCTTTCAGTCCAAACTGTTCAATGATTCTGTGACAGATCAGCTCAGTTGGTCAGAGCAGTTACACCAAGGTTGTGGGTTTGATCCCTGTATGGGCCATTCAGGAGTTGGACTCGATGATCCTTATGGGTCCCTTCCAACTCAGAATATTCTGTGACTAAGGGTATCTATCCAGTGTCTGTTTTAGAGTGCACATTTCAATAGGCCAGCAAAGCTGTGTTTGCATGGCTTCCTGAATCAAATGAACATGTACCAGCAACAAGCTGGTGTAGCACAGCATGAAACTCCACTTACCTATACATTTTGCTTTAGTGGGATGAAGCTTTGTGCTTCTCAATGCAGTTTTAATGATACAGAGGTTTAGATAAAGTTATTTTAAGCTTTTAAAATTCAGTGCATTAGAAGGGTGAAGTTGGAGTTGCAATTCGTGGTGTGTGCTGTGTGCACTGATCTCTGCTGAGGCATCTTAGTTTGAAAGAGGGTGTTTAAAAACCTTCCCCAAATATATTGGCTGCCTCCCAGTAACTTTTAAACTGGCATTGAAGCTGGAGAGGATTTTTTCTTTTGTTTCTGTGCTTCGTTGCTTAATGCATGCAAAACTGACTCGTTTAAGCAAAGAGCTTCTACTAACGGCTTGAGATGTCAAATCACAAATTTCAAATACATTTCAAAACATGTTTTGTGATGGAAAATACTTCCCCTACAGCCTTCTTGGGGGAGTTCTTGCTGATAGTTGTTGCTTCTGTTTTTCCTCAAATATGTCAGGCTGTTTTTGCTGAAATAAATTATTTGTCACCCTCAGTACATAAAAGCCCTGGTAGCTGTGCTGTCTCTGAGCAGGTTGCCCCAGCAGCCCTGTGCTGGATGTTTGGTTGTTTTGGTTTCCTGGACAATAAGCTGGTGGCCTGGGAAGCCTGGCCTGACCTGCATAAGGGGTGGCAGGAACCTGTAGGAAGACGTTCCCAGTGTCTTGAGAGGAAGGAAATGAGGGGAAAACTGTGTCTTTTGGGGAATGTTCCCACAATGCAAGGGAGAGGCATGGTGCAGGGGGCACATCAGGAAGGGAAGGGTCAAATGGCTCTGGGAAGGATGTTCCTGCGTTTTACCACAGAAGGAAAAAGTATTCTTCCAGCCTTGAGAGAGCATCCCCATCCTCTGCTGGAGTCTGCTGCCTGCCTCCCTGAGCCAACATGGTGGTGGAGAGCCCAGCTGCTGCCCGGGACAGGGGGAGCTGCCCTGTGTGGCCCTGGGAGCAGCGAGAGGGAAGGTGCTGCTTAATGTTTAATGCACTGTGCAAGAGAGGGGCCTCACAGACAATATCTGCCTTCCTGCCCTACGCCTGAACCTCGTGGGAAGCCTGCTCCATTCTTATCCCCTTCCTGGCATTGACCCCTGGGTCCGCTGTGACCTGAGGCTTCCTCTCACCCGGGCCAGCACCTTCCACCACCACATGAGAGCCAGGTCCATGGGCTTCCCTTTCCCTGAACACAGATGATTTCTCCTGCTTTTTACAACAGGGAGGTGACCTGGAGCTGTGTTTGCAGCATTAAGCAGGTGAACAATAAAACAGCTGCCAGGGGATTTTAACTGGAGACACCCTTCTAGTCACTAAGGTGTCCAGGAAGCAAAGTCTTTGGTCTGGGCAGTCACAGCTGCAGGAAACGTGGTGAGATGGGACTTGGTTGAGATCACGCTGCAGAATGCAGCTGGGTACGCTGCCATGGGGGCAACAATGCCACCGCCGGGTGGGTACAGCCCCTGGTGAGAGAAGCTCGGCTGGCCCAAGTGCCAGGACTTGCGTAGGGCACAGTGGAGGGTGCACCTGTGCCTGGCTGCATCAGGAGAAGGTAAGATCTGGGGAGCATCTTTTCTGCCATAGCAAGAACGACGTTGGTGCCAGCACGTCCCTGCGTGGTCTGAGTCTTGCCTTGGCTAAACTGTGTACTGCGAGTGAGATGCCTTTGATGCATCTGTCGCCTCATTCGTTGCCTCATCCATGGAGCTTGGCTTGAGCCATCCCTATGGCTGAGAGACAAAGATCCTTTTAAAACTTAAAAGGATCTTTGTTCTAGTTTTGTTTTGTCTAATTCTCACTTGTATCTAATAATGTACATAATATATATGGAAAAAATTATCTTCACTTAAATGTTTTGTTCTCTATACACATTCCAGTGGAAAATGCTTCATTGATACTTCCTACAATCCTGCATACCCAGACAATGCATTCCTCAGTACTGTTTCAATCTACATTTAGTGACAAATAAAATAGTTTGTTAATTTTACCAGAAGCAGATGTCAGCTTTGTAGACTCAAAGAAAAAAAACCACAAACCAACAAAGCCCCCAAAACAAAGGGAAAAAAACCTTTTAGACTCAGTGTGTGGCCTAAACGCAGCTGTCCCTGTGCCTGTGCTGCTAATTGGGCCCTGCCTGTCACCCTCCTTAGCCCTTGGGCTTTCGGGCACTGCTGAGAACGAACAGCCCCGTTACAGAGCATTGCAGGAGTTGTTACACGATGTCTCTCTGTGGGAAGAAAAATTCAGTTCACACCCTGTAAGTCCAAACTATAAGGTAAAAATAATCCCTTTTTATTCTCTCCTAAACAGAACTGCTCCTGGAAAGCAGAAACAAACCCTAGTAATTGCTCTATGTCCCTGGAGTCCTTAACAGAGCATCTGCAGACATGACAGGAACAAGACCTGCTCCGGGATCCCTGCAGTTTTCCGCAATGGCAGAGATCAGTTCATGCGTTACTGTTTCAGTGCTCTGTGTGTGCTCAGTGCTGTGGCATTACAAAGAAGATGACTTTATTTTCCTGCTGCAAGGAGGTTGAAATCTTAACATCCTGAACATATGGAAGGAGAGTCTTCTCTGACTGTCCAAAATCTCATAAAATGTAAGCTGGGGGGAGAGGGGAGGCCACGTGCATGCTCGGTGTTCAAGAAAAAGCTATTTGTGCTCAGTGTAATGGCCATATTTTTCAGTTGCAACTCGCCTGTGCAGAAGTTTAATCTCCCTAATATGGACAGAGTGAGAGCAATGAGAGCTACATCACTTTTAACATGGCCAGTTTTCTAAGAACAAAAGAAATCTTTGTCAAGTACGTGATTTGGGTCACTTTGCACCTTTTTTTTTGTCTGTGCTTCTATTTATGCCCTGGCCAGTTCTTACACTCCCCAACCTTGTAAGAAAGTAAACATGGTTACTAAACTTTAAGAGGGAAGAGACTGGTTTCCTAGATCTGATCTGAGCACCATTGCCTTTATTCATGTAAACAGTGGCATCATCTTCTATTGCAGAACGCGAACCCTAAACAGTAACGGGAGAGCAAATTTTAGGAAGTGCCCTAATGAGACAAGTGTGATTCATCTTTAAGTGTCTATACTTAAAAAAGATGCTGTATCCTGAGTCAGATCAGTTCTGTGAATCTGACTTTACTCCATTTCAAACTGTAATGTATTAGCAAAAATTAATCACTTTTTTTTTCTTTTAAACTATGTGAAAATTAGTGCTTGCAGCCTGCTGGGGAGTGTGAAGAGCAGCAGAGCCAGCTCTTTTGTCCCCTTTCAGCTTTCTCCAGGAATCTGCTTTTGCACTGCTCCAGTAGCCTTTTGTAAGTGATGCCTGACCCATCCAGTGACGGTAACGGCTGCCTTGTTCCCGGGATTCGGTGTTAGTCATCCAGGGGATGGTGTTCAGGGCACTGCTGAACTGCCAGTAAAGCACTCAGATTCCTACTGAAGGAGTTTGCTGATGTCCGTTAGAAAATACCACCACAGTCAGGTTCAGTCTCTTCTCCATCACACGGCGTGGAGGAAATGTGCATCCTTCTTGGCCAGAGCTGAAAAAGCAAAACCATACACCAGAGTATGGCTGAGCTGCTGCCAAGGGTGAACATCTGCTCTGCAGCTTGTCATTCAGCCTTTAAAGACGTTCTGTGAGCAGCCAAGAGCACTGGCCTGGCTGGGTTCCTGCATGTGTTTTGTACCTGAATGGGAAATGACTCTCTCCAAAGGGGATAGCTGCAGACTGACAGGCTCCACCTCTGTGCCAGCTGCACATTGGCAGCAACACACAGACCTGCCTGCTGGAGAGAGAAAACCTTGTTTTCTCCTCACTTGGATTTTCTGTGCCATGTTTATTGAAAAGAATTGCTCCTGTAGTGAATTACCATGAGGAAAGCAGACAAAAGCTCCTCATTTCCTAGCACCTGCCTTGCTTCAGGGACATGTCTCTGTGCCTCTTCTTGCTGTCAGGAACTGACTTCATCTGTGCTGGTCAGGCAGGGACAGAAGGCTGAAAGTTGTTTGGGTTGGTTTGTTTGTTTATTTTAAAAAATTAACAAGTGTTCAGCAAGAATGAGTGATTGTTTTCAGTGTGTTTGCTTTCACACCCGGCCTCGTGCCATGGGAAAGGCTGGGGCTAAGGGCTGTTGGACATTGAGGGGTGCCATGGCCCAGTGTCCTCCAGCCATGTCCTAAACCTGAGAACCTCCTGTCCTCTCTGAATTGTTTCCTCTGTGAATGAAGTCAAATGTCACATTATACCAGGGGTAGAACAGCATTTCCCCAGCCTTCCTTGTGTAGTAGCTGTTGCCACTTTTCCTTGGCTTTAAGCCAGGGCTGCCTCAGCAAACCTTTGGGTCAGATTCCTGATTTCCCTCCTCTGATAGTTCCTTTCCCTATTGCCGCTGGCAGGCTGTCACCTGGAGCGGGGGAAGCGCTCATGGACCCGCCCATCAGCCTGGGCTGGCCCTGGGAAGGGCTGCAGTGCTGCCGAGCTGGTTTGGGGGAGGTCACCAACTTGCTTTTCATGGCTGCTGCCAGGTTTCACTTGCTCTAATGCCTGGGTTTCACACTTAAACCTGAGGAAGATCACATCTGAAGGTGTTCTGTCTTTGCAGCTCCCTGTGGGAGGGGTAACTCCCTGATGGCACTTTGTGCTTTGTTTTGAGCTTACCAAGGGTCTTCATCCTCATCTCAAAACTGCAGCTTTGTAAAAGCAGATGAACCCAGCTGGCGTGAGGGCAGAAGTGAGGTGGTTTGGGGCATCTCACAAACATACACCAGCTCCTCACTGGGTCCCAATTACAGCAGTGCCCCAAACAGATCCTCAGTGTGCCCCTCACTGGCATGGGTCTGCCCAGGGCTAAGGGCTGGTGTCCTGGCTGATGTGTAGGGCAAGAAGAGTTTTCACTTCTCCTGCTTCCAGGAAAGTGAGGAGATCTGGACCAGTTTTGGAGAAGCTGGTCATCGTTTGGAGAAGATTTTGGGTGCCACCATCATGTGACGAGTCTCAGGAATATCCTTGAGGTACCATTTATCCAGAAGATTTGCTGTGCCTGGTAACTTTAGGGATGTGTGTTTCTTCCCTGGTCTTACAAAGATCCTGGTTGGTAAGCCATCTGGAAATTTCATCCTACGATTACTCCAGAATCTGGAAGACCTTTTGTAACTACTAATCCCAGAAACAGATTTTTCCTTCATCCTGTCTGTCAACACAGCCTTTAACTTATTTTTATGGGCTTCAGCACATGTTTGAAGCATCACTGCCTTAGGATACAATCTATTTTTTCCAGACTATTTCAGTGCTCCTTACATCTGCTTATAGCACTTTCTGAGGAAGGGCTATTTCGTGGGTATTTATTAGGATTTTCTGTGTCCTTCAAAACTTGACACATTTCTATTTGCACACCTAGAACAGGAATCCTTAGCATGCCATGAGCATGAGATCCTAGGAAATTATGCTTTGCAGTGCCACCTATTTTGCTGCAATAAAACTGAGTAATGTTTTCATTAGTAAGATGTGATAAATATTGCATTAAAAAATATTGATCCAATTAAAGCAAGGGGGGTAAAGCAAAAAGACTAATCTAAGCTAACTGGTGCCATGCTAGATTCTTGATGTTTTGCCCTTTTTTATTTTGTCTTGTCCACTGGTTCTTGTTCACCCTCCAAATAACTTGTGGATGAAGTTTGCTGTATGTGTTTTTACTGCTCTGTGGAGGGAGCGGGATGTGGCAGGCAGGAATCCTGTGTGCGGGAAATCTGTTTGATAGAGTGCCATCAGCACTGGGGGAGTTTGGGAAGGTCTGTGCTGTCATCTTGCCTGGAACCATGGCCCTGTGTTCCTGCAAGAACTTAAGGCCTCAGGCAGAGGTTCAGAGAAGCTCCCTGGAGGAGCCTGCAGGACACATTTCCCATGGCTGGAGCATGGCAGTGTGGTGGAGAGGCAGGAAGAGTCTGTGTGTGTGCACAAACCCACCGAGGGGCTCGCTGCAGGTCCCCAGGTTTGTTTTGTGTGTGTAGGAGTGGGCCTTGGAGCACACAGACTCCTTGTGCACTTGCAGAGCATCGTGTAAAGCCACCCTCTGCAAGTCAGGAGCTGTGCAGGGAGAGCTGCCTCCTTTTTCTCTCTTGTTAAGGAAGAATTCTCAAAAAATGTTTTTACATTTCTTGGGAACAACAAAAAATCTTGACCTAATAGCTGTTCTAAATGTATGCCCATGGCTTCTGAAAGGCCCAGCAGGATATAAAACCACCAGTTACCAGTTCTGATTTTTGCCAGAACTTCAAAGTGTTTCCTTTTATGCAGTAATCTTAAAACTAGTCCAAGAAAACACTCACGCCATTACTTAGATATTCCAGTTATGCCACCAGTATGGAAACTTAAATTATTATATTTCCCACAGGCAAAGCTTCCATCGTTAGTTAAGCTTGATGGTCTTCTGCTTTCTTGTAGGAAAGATACAACCTCCTTTCCATGGTCTGAAAAATGGTTGCAGCTCAAAGCTGAGCCAAGAGTGATGACGGATGGACTAAGAACAGAGGACCTTAACATAGTAACCAAAGTCCTATTTAGACTTTAAATGTTTTTTAATCATAGTCATATCCTTCTCTGGAAAAGAAGCTTCACATGGACCAGCCAGTACTCATTTAATAAACCCTTTGTTATTTTAGTGTTTGAGATTACAGTTCCTATCTTTATCACTTGTGCATCGTGCCCAAACTTTATCAGTAGAGATAAAAGCTTGTGTACCTCCACTGATTAAAAGCAAAATTAGTCAGATAGGACCCAGTCCTATCCCCTAAGTCTTAGTCACTTCTTGAAAGCTTTGTAAGCTGTGGTTCACCTGCCTGTGCCAGCATGGCCCTGTGTGATTTGGCAATGTGTTTATTTTGTGAGCGAGGCCATTGCGCAGGATTCATTCATGTGTGCTCAACAAGCCACGGCTGCTCTGCTCCAGAGATTACAACTACATAATGTCAATACATTGTAAAACTGAGAGGGACATCGGGGTTTTGGTCAGGTTGCTTTGGAAAGTGCAGTTATGTGGGCAGGATCTGAGGTATTGAATTTTTTCTGCTGGAGTGACCTCACGGTAGCACTTGACCATGCAGTCAAGCCAAGGTAGGTCTGTCCCTTGGCCACTGGGCCCAGGAGAGCCCCAGCAGATGCACCAGGTCCTGCTCAGGACGAAGTCCTGGAACACCAAACAACAGCCACAAGACAAGACAAGCAGAGTCTTTTCATACTCAAAATGGTTTCAATGGTTACAGGGTGTGTGGTCAGAAATCAAGAGATTGTTCAAGAATCATTTAGATGTAGAGAATTCCTCCTGCTTAAGCAAATATCCTGCTGAGTTCCTCCTGGAAAATAATTCAATGTGTAAAGCCGTATCTTTTCTAGATTATGAGGGATGGGATATACTAGTTCTCCAAACTTAGAAAGCATGTGGGCCTCAAACTCTTTTCCCAGTTGGAAAATTTGCTGTTAAGAAAAGGAAATAGATTTTTATAAGCAATATTTAATTCAAGCATTTGGCTAATTCTCCTGCTGCAAAGTTTTTAGGTCAAATTCTGATTCATTGATGTGGATCTGTAATGAAAGGGATTAGGAGAGGAAGTGGACTCTGAAGTTAGAAACACCATGGTTTCTTGTTCACTTTTTCCTACTCATCAAATGTATATTCCACCTATGTTTCTATTTTAAGTGTTGTAGGGAAACTTACTCCTACGCGTCTGCCTTTGCTCTTTTTCTGCCCATTGTCATCAGCTCTGCCATGGGTGTGTTCCATTTTACTGCTGCAGAAAGGGATCCTGATCATTCTGGACATGACATTGTTGTACAAATGCTGGGAATTTCTACATTTATTCCATTAGGTTACAGAATGGAAAATGGGTGGTTTATTATTCTTATTACTCATTAAAAGTATGTGTTAAAACAGTGCCCTGTTTCACAGTGTGATGTTCTGCAGTAGCTCAGGGCCTGAGGGAAGCCATGGCCAGTACCTTCCTTTTGTTGCTATGTGTGTATGTATTCACAGAAGTGTGTGTTGTGTTCAGGTACAGGGATCACTTTGGGGATCCACCTGAAAACTTTTCATCTGGCATTAAGGTCGGTCTCCCTCTGTCTGTCCTTGCCATGTCTCTGTTGTGTGCGTGACCCTCAGCTCCTGTTGTCCACAATCCCACTCTCTCCCAGCCTCCAAAAACTTCCCATTTCCTGTTGTGAGCACTCTTATTCCTAGGTCTCAGAGACCTGGCAGTCGTCAGTCCAAGGTCACTTACAGCATCCTGTAACACCATGAATGATGGTTGTGAGTACTTTTTGCTTGCTGTGTTCATAAAGCAGCTACAAAGAGACTATCGGAGGAGCCAGGTCTGCATCCCACCCTCGCGCTGGTACTGTGGAGTTGTGATGGATTTACTGCTTTCATAAATGCAGCAAACAGCATTGCCAAACCCAGTGGTTTATCTGGGGCCACCCATGTGCTCTGGAAAAAATAGCTCATCCTGGGAGAAAGGAATGATGGGGGGTTTCCCTGAGTTTCCAGTAATTACTTTGAGAGTAATTATGTTGCTCAAAAGAAAGAGCTGCTGCTTGTCTTGTGAGAAAAAGGAGATAAGAACAAGGGCTTTAAATGTGACAACTCTTTGGGATACCAGCCCTGCCAGTGCTCTGGAGACGGGAGAGCACAGTGGTGATGAGCCAAATTCACCTTGGGGCCAGTAATTAGTCAGGTGGGAGTTTCCCACTAGATTGAGGGTGTCCTGGGAGATCTCCTGGAATCCGGAGAAAAGAGGGGGCTTGGCAGTGCAAAGGACTTTGTCATTTTTCTCCCAAGTTTTCACCATGTAATTCATGCTTTGCTCTGTAAAGCACTGTGATATAGTTTGTATACATTATGTAAAATAAGTTGTATTCTATTCTACTAAAGAAATACAAATATAAAATAAAGACAAAGGCTGGAGTAAAGTAGCTGTGTGGTAACTGGACTCCCAGTCCCCCACTGCACTGGTTGTCCCATTCCCCAAGACTGCGGTTGCAGGTCTCTGCCATCCCTGGAATGATTTAGGTGTTTTCCACGGGAAGATACAATGTTAAATACAGACTGTCCTGGATGAAGAGGGAAACACAGATCAAGTTCTGTCGCACATCGCTCTCCCGGAGAGCCTGTCTCCACCATCCCCTGCTCTCCTGCTGTTTGTGGCATTGTGCAGCTCTTCTGTCTCAGGAGTTTTAAGAAACAATTTTTAACTGTGCTTCACTTTTTGAAGTTGGGAAAGCTCTAATACATCTCCAGCCACAACTGACACGTGGGCCCTTTAGGGGTAGTGCCTGTTGGTAATAGGACAGCATGTGGCAGTTTGTAATCTAGGGAAAGCAAAATCCCTACTCTCCAGAGGTTGAGTGGAGGGGAGCTGGGAGGGAGGTGAGGAGGGCTGTGAGCACTTCAGATGGGTAACTTGCTGTTGCAGAAGGTGGAATCTGCCAAAAAAATGCCAAGGGGAACCTTTTATGGGAACAAAGACGTGATTGTGAGCTGCCCGGCAGCAGGGCGAGACCCTGCTTCTGCATTTCATGCCCGAGGCATGAGCCGCACCCCGAGCCCGCGGCACCGGCAGCCGCTGTGGGACCCGCAGCCGCCCGGGGAGGAAGAGCCGTAAATCCCAGCGGCTCCCGAGCGCGGCTGCTGGGGCGGAGGAGTGGGACTCTCGGCTCTGCAAGGGCTGCCAAGGAGGTCAGCACAGGGGTCTCCCGGCACAAATCCTTCTGCTCTGTGGGAATTTCCCTCTTGAGCGACTGCTGCACTTTTTGACCCGAAGATTAATGGAAGGGGGCCGTGGAAAGGGCCGGAGTGCCGGTATTAGTTCATTAGTCTCCAAGCAAGCATGCAGCCCGTGAGTCACCGGCATCGCTTCCTGTGCGCTGATGCTCTGCCTGGAGCTCTCCCAGCGATCCGGCCCAGCCCTGCGAAGGCTGGGAACTCGCGGGACCAGATCACCGCATGCTGCGACTGCGGGCTGTTAATGCTATAAAATAAAAACTAATCTAGATTAATTACACTGCACATGTTATTCATCTATAATCCTGCTCCTTGGCCTCTTTCCCTCCCAGCATAGCTCCCCATTGTTTTCTGTTCCTCTCTTAAGGTGTCCTTGACTTCCTCTGGGTTTCTCCATTTTTTCCAAGGGCTGGGATGACAAAGGTGCCTTGCTGGCAGCAGTGCCTGCTCTGCCTCTTCGGCTGGGCAGCCCCATGTCTGTGTATGTGAAGGCATAAACAGCCAGTCAGAGCTGTCATTCGGCTTTGATGGGTCACCAGCAGTGACTTGTGATGGCAGTGAGGTGCTGCAGCACAGGAGGGTGGGTGGCTGGAAATGCTCCTGGTCATAGGATCATAGAGTATCACAACTTGGAAGGGACTCATTGACCTCAGCTCCTGGCTCTGCACAGGGCAACCTCAAGACACCAGAACTGATGGTCCTGCTAGGGGATGCATACAGGATGTGTCTGTTTCAGTGATGTTACAAAGGTTTGTTGCTACATCCAACAGAAATGGGTTGAAAATTAAATCCAGCCATGCAGGGGACCAGCCTGTAGCTGCAACCAGTTCTTACTCTGAAACAGGGCGTTGTGTCAAACCAGTTGTCTTCCTCACATGGAAGTGGTGGTGCTTATGTGCAAACTTTGTGTGCAGTCCTGGCTGCAGCCAGGGGTGAGGCAGCCCCTCACTGCACTGCAAGGACCTGGAGGTAGAGCAGGAGAGCAGGGCCAAAATGCCAGATTTTTCATCATTCCTAGAACACGTCTCTCACCTGCACTGCTGACCCATGGCTCAGAGGAAAGAGAAGCCCCAACCACAGGTTCAGGCCTGGAGGGTTGAGGGTATCCAGATGGCCCCTCCAGCTCATCCTCCACCACAGGGATCCTGGCACAAGTTGGTTTAGCAGCAGGTCTGGGGATTGAGCTCAGAGGGACCCGCAGCCGTCGTGATCGAGCATCATCGCCTGCCTGTGCAGCTGCGGGAGGCTGGTGTCTGTCCCACTGCTCTGCTGGGAGACTGCCCAGCTCTGGGAAATCTATGGCTGCCATAGGTGCTGGGAAATAAAAAGGTGTCAGCTTGACAGGGCAGCCTGTAGGATAAGGTCTGGTTGCCATCTGGAGCCTGTGGCAGCATTCCCAATGACTCGAGTGGGAGAAGCACCAAGACCCTGATCCCCTGAGATGATAAAGATCTAAGACTTGCTAAACCTGGACAAAACAAGCTGTACTTTTGTTTTGCTGTGAGTTGTTTCATGCAAGAAGAGACTTTGAAATGATCTTAATACCTCACAGAGGATTGTTGCACTTTCATATGAAGCCAGTGGGATCAGTGGATGCTCCAGGGGGGTCCCAGGGTGCAGTGCCTAGAGGTCTTCGGCCCCCTCAGCAGCAGCAGTGGATTAAGGGCATCATTCGGGTATTTTCCAAAACGTTCTGAACAATTTTTTGCTGCAGTCACTTCCAGCAGGTGTTTTTAAATGTGGTGACCATTTGTTCTTTCTCCAACCTTTGTTTTTCTTCCCTGTTCACCTGTTTGAACGCTGTTGCCACAGAGGAGTGGATTCAGAGGGTTCAACCACTGGCTGGAATTTTTTTCCTTTTATTCTTTGCCTTTTCCTTTTTTTTTTTAACGACCGCATTTTTTAATGGCCTGTTTATAAGTGTGGACCTGCCCTGTTTATAAGCATGGAACTCATTTTCAGTACAAAGTGTACCACTACTTTTGCAAACAGCTGTTGCAAAGGAGAGCCCAGACCGGAGACCTTTCGCATCTGTATCTCTGACTGTGTCCCTGCAAAAGTGGTGTCAGCACAGAGGGTTCTGGGGTAGGTACAGGAGGGGCTCATGACTCCCACAGGGCAGTAAAACAACTGTTTTGATCTGTCCTGGTGTCCCCTCAAGCTCTTCCACCAGCTCAGACATCCACAGCACTACTCTTCCTTGAGAAAATACACAATTTCTTAAGTGGTTTAAATACAGTAACATGGGGAATCTGCATGTTGGTGAAACAGACCCTGTCCACACCTGAACCCTTTCCCCCTGCACCTGCTCCCCGGAGCACCAACCTTGGGAAGCTGTGGCACTTACCAGCAAAACCAACACGTCTGTGGGTATGCTTTCAGTGGCACTTTGTGCATCTGCTTTAGATTGCTTTAAATTATAGCAAGGGGCCAGGTCTGTTTAAAAGGACTCAGAGGTGAGACCAAAGAAATGAGGCTTAAAATTCAAAGCAATCTGACCTGCCTTGCCATGGCGTAATGGTCTGAGTAAGGCGCTGGCACAGAGCCATCTCCCTGACTCCTGGGAGAGATGCTTTAAAAGCTCCTCACATGGGCAGTTCAAATGATGTACACATGGGGGAAAAGAAAATAGTGTTTAATTGAAGCTCTGCACATGTATATATGTTTTTAGGATAAACAAAACAGATTGGGCAAATATTTACTTCTGCCCCTACTGCTACAAAGCAAACTTTCCCACAGCTCTTGACAAAGATAATCTGTTTTTTAGCCGTGATGGTGAATTTGTGATGACAAGGTTTCATTCTGAATGTTTCAGGATTTCCTGATTGGTTCTCATGCAATTATTTTGATTAACAATGAGGTTTTCAGACCAACTTGAAAGGGTCTCAGAGCCTTAGGAATAACCTGGCTCTTGGTTATTCCTCTCACTGGGATTATTTTCTGCAGCTTTCTAGCACTGGAATCAAATTCTTTGGAAATCAAAGAAAACTACATCTTAAAAATATTTCATATCTCCACCCCCCTCTGAGAAAGGTTTCTTTAAGTTTAGAAAAATGCCTGTACCCATGTCAAAAGAAGAAAAACGTAGAACTGGAATAAGAATGAAATCCCAATGTGATTTTTTAATGAAAAGATGTATTTTTAATAAAAAAATGAATGCTTTAGGTGGTCATTTCTCTGAGAAGGCAACATCTGAAAGCAGAAACTGAGAAGTATTCAGGGCATTTCTGATTAAGAAAGAAATGAGATCTCATACTAGAAACCTCTGGATGTTTCTCTTCCATTTATAAACATAGGAGGGAGCTTAAGGAATTAGGAAATGTCCATTAGTGCTGTTTGCTCAGATTTCATTGTTCTGTTCTTATCACTTAGATTTTTTTACCCTTTTTTTAAGATGTTGTGGAAATCTCAGACCGGCTTTAGAGTGTGCATGCCAGCAGATCCCCTCCGCAATGCCTGTCTCTGTATTGCAGGCGATGGCATCTTTCTGCAGATGGGAGCGGTCCTCAGGAGTTCCCATTCCCGGCAGAAAATGCCATCAGTGGCAAGTATCCCTAAGTAAAAGCAATGTATAACGTGTTTGGGCCCAGTGCATCCTGGACAGGGTCCAAATCAGCAGGGACTGCACCTCCTTGAACCGTGGGCTCCTGCTCATGGGCACGTGAGAAATGAGACGTGGCTCCTGCTCACAAGAGATGCACACGGGATAACCCACCTTCTCTATTTTCAGCTGGGAAGTCGCCAGCATTTAATGCAGCTGCTTACCTGACACCAGGAAAGGCTGCGGCCGGAGTGCTGGAGCTGCCTTGCCCCAGGGGGAGCGCAGGGTCGGCAGCGCAGCTCCACACTGCCCACCCTGGCACTGGCACCCCTCACTGAACTGTCGGGGAAGATGGAAGGTTGGTGTCAACCAGGTGAGCCTAAACATTCACGACGTAACACTTGTGAGATGTCTGCTGCGACAGGTCTTGCATTCACCATGTCCTAAATTAATTTGTCACCTTATATCGCGCTTCGGGAGCTGCCCAGCGGGCGGCCGAAGCTGCGACCTTCCAGAGAGAGCGTCCCGCAAGGGAACAGCCCGTCCAGGGGGTCTGTGCAGCTTCTCCGAGCGAGGGGTGGCCTCAAAGAGTGTAGCAACTTCGGCTACAAGTGATTTCAGCTCTTTGTGATTTCAGTTTGTAGTGATTTCAGCTCGTATGAGGCCACCCAGGCAGGCCCGGGGACGGAGAGAGACGAGGGAGCCTGGCATGGTGAATTCCACAGGTGAGCTTTATTCAGCCACCCCTGTGAAGGGAGCCAGCGGCCAGGCTCTCCTGGGGTCAGGGGTACAGCCAGGGTGTTTATATAGGGAAAGGCAGGGGTGGGGTGGACACCAGTTAGCCAACAGGGTACAGACAATCTCCATAAGGAGAAGCAAGGCATGCTGGGCCCACTTTTGGTCACCGTAACCTGAAGGAGAAATCCTTATCTCTTGGGAGGCTCAGGTCTCAGGCACCTTTTCTCCACGGGAGGGCAGACGGCTCTGGTGCCAGAGCCTGGCAGACCTCTACAACCTTATAATAATTTAAATAGAATAGTGGATTTAAGTGTCATAGTGGCAGAACTCAGTGAGGATTGAGAGAGGTGGTTTTGATACAAGCTCAGAAGCCTGTAAATGACAAAAACCTCGGATTTTGCTTTCTGTGAAAGTGAAGCTTTCTGAGTTCAAGCAGATACCCAACCACACTGCCCAAGTTTAGCAAACACACCCGCTAAAGGTAACTACGTGTAGCAGCGTATTTTCTTTCACACCACCGAAAGTGGAAACATAAGCCGTGTGTCTGATGTCATCTCCATACAGATGGGTTTGAAATGCTGGCTCCCATCTGAAACATCATTACTTTTACAGTGAACCTTTAAAAACTCTATTATTGCTACTAATATTATGTGTATGTATTTTAGAAGTAATTTCCCTGGACTCCAATAAAACGTTCTAACAGAGTTTTGTTCTCTAAACAATTTTAACCCGTGTTTCGCCTTTTGAGGAGTATTTTTGGCCCCCGGGCAACACAGAAGAAAAATTGCTGGCTAAGTAACACCAGATGCAAGAGAGACTGCTGGCCACTAGAGAGCTCCCAGATGAGAAGGCCTTTCAGGTTGAAATACAAATATGTTTTGTAATGAAAGCAGAAACCCTCTTTTACTTTAGGGCACAGGGACCAGCCATGAAACACAGAAAGGTTTCTTGCTTGGGTTAGCAAGAGGCATCATTATCCATAATTACATTTTTCATACCTGAAATCAAAAGCCCCAAAGCTGTTCTCCCTCCAGAGCAAGGTTTAGAAAATTATGTTAAATGGTTTTTTTTGCTGGTCTTAGGGATGAATGAAAAGCTGCTGCAGCCCCTTGATAAGGGTGTCTGCATGGGGATTTTATGTCAGCCACCACCTCATGCCCCATCAGTGCTGCAGCCTCAGAGATGCCATGTGTCACCTGGAATTACAGCACTGCAGTCACAGCCTCCTGCTCTAGGGAAAAAGGGCAGGGGGGCACCTCTCCCCTCTCTCTCCCTCACTCAGGCTCCTGTTACTGGGGACAAAAGTCATCTTTTGCACAGCTCACAGTGCCTGGGACCTGAAGGGGTCCGGCTGTGGCATGCTCTTATGGTCCTTTGGGAATCCCCTTTGGGACAGGAAGAGACTGCCAGGTGCACCCCCTCTGGAGGGGCTGGCTGAGGGTCATGTTATTTATGTTGGGCTAAAATGCACTGGATTGACTCAGGGGTCTCAGCAAAGCCTGTACCTGGACAGCTCACAAGTGAAGCCCAGCTACAGGACGCAGGGTGGGACATGCTGGTGTCGGAGCTGTGAGTTTCAGGAGCCTTGTGTCGGTTGGTTGCTTGTGAGCACTTTGTTGCCAGCGACAAGGACCTGTCTGGATTCCTGTGGATGTGTGGGCTGGTGCACTGGAAAGGACACAGAGGCTGAGCAGGGGTGGGCAGCAGCTGGGCTCAGCATGGTGAGTGCCAGTCTGCCTGGGCCAGCGAGCTCTGTGCCCACAGGGCACTGCAACACCCTGGGTAGAAAACCTCCAATGCAGCTTGGACCTGCTGCCTTCCTGCCGGCCCAATGAAATGCTCCTGTCCCTGCCGTGTGTGGCCTTCCCTGTGATGTCCTGCAGCCTGCCCACCTGGTACATCCTCCTTTGGAGGAGGATGGTAAGTTCACACCTGTCCCTTTCCTGTGACTGCTGCCACAGCTGGGCAAGAGGCAGCCCGTATGTGGCAGTGAGAGTGAGTGGGCTTTTTTACTGAGCCGTGATTTCATGCCTAACAAGTGGTGTTTGAAGAAGCTTTGCATGGGGCCAGATTTAGCTTAGTTTTCTGGGGGGCAGGAACCTAAAACTTCCCATCTGCCAGCTCTGAACAGGCTGCAGAGGACAGTGTGGTGGCTGAGGGTGAGAGGGAGCCCACAGCCAGGGACGGGGACAGGACACAGCACCTTGAAACCCAGAAAGTGTTTCCATTGCTCAACAGTCACACAGCAGAGGAGTGCAAGAGGAACATGGAGGTCAGGGTTGACATCATCACATAACCATTTTAAACATCTTGCTGGAAATAGCAGCACTGGGAGTTCCTGGTGGCTGCCACTACTCTATCCTATGCATTTTGGTAGTACCACATGCAGGGCCTGGGGCTGGTGTGCAGAGAGCTGAGAACCCAGTGGGGCTGTGAGGGCAAAGCAGAGGCAACTTCTTCCCTGTGCTCTTGCCCAGGCATCTTGAGCTGGACCACAAAACCCCATCACAGGGAACCCCTCTCTGATCAAAGCAAGGAGGGAGGTGGGTGCCTGGGGATGGGCATGGCCGGGCTAGCACTGTCTAGGGTTTCCTGGCAGCAGGGTTGGGGCTGGGATTTTTTGGGGCCCCTTCCCAGTGTGCCCTTTCAGATCTGGGTTTCTTCTCTGCCAGAAGCAATTTCCACCCCCTTCAGTTTCCCAGGGGCTTGGTGAGAAAAGGAAAAAAGTGCTGTCAAAGGTTTTCCCCTTCCCTTCCAATGTGTAAGCCCCTGGGGTTCCCGGCAGGGATTTGGCAGCCACAGGAATGCGTGGGAATGCAGGAGACTTCAGGACAGGGCTTAGGGGTGTACGCTGTTAAGAGGAATATGTCATCGAGGACTTCTCTGCGTCACACTCACCCCCAAGTCTCAGAGCAAAACTGCCCGTGCAGACCCCCCATATCCTGGTTTCTCTCAGGTGCATGTCCTTGTTCTCAGCAGCCTGAGAGAAGGGTATGCTCAGTATCCCTGGCAAGGGGTGAGTGCAGCGCCGCAGAATTTGCTGATATTTTGCCTTTCAGGGCGTGAAGGAGTTAAGCTTTTCAGATGGAAAGCGAACTGAAGATCAGACCAGCAGCCTGGTGACCTCCCGCTGCTGGGACAGCAGCAGCTCCCAGCCAAGCCCGGCAGTTGCATCCATCCATCGGCGTGGTGGGGCTGCGGGGAGCAGCGTGGCGGTAGGTGCGAGGGGTGGCGTGGCTGGGCACCATGTGGGACCTGCCCTCGGCTCCGGCGGGACCCCGGGGCTGGGGCCGGAGGGCGATGGCAGCGGGTGAGGGTCCGTGGGATGGAGGGAGCGCCCGGAGGGCTGTCCTTGTTCTGCTTTCAGAAAAGGAGTTGCTCGAAGTGAGCTTGTCCTGACACTGCCTGGGGAATTGTGATTTCTTGCCTTCTGGGACACCCAGTCGGCAGATACCGAGAGTTTGGGAAAAGCATAGTTTTGTAATTGAACTCCTTGCATGCAGCACGGGAGGGAGGACACTATGGGTTTATTTCCCCCTGATGAGGAAGGAATGACAGCCACATTATTTAATCCTGTCCTCTGATGATGGCCAGCAATTTACTAATAAATGCAAAAAGCAGTGGATGTCAGTTTACAGTTTCTAAATGATGAAAGATTTTGATATAAGTGGAAATCGGGTTTTTTTTTCCTTGAACTGAAAACATTGTGGTCTGATTCTAAGGCATAGACTGTTGTGCTAAGTTGTCTCCCTGGCTCTGCAGTTTATTGAGCGGTAGCTAAGACTATCTGGTTCAAAGACAAAGTGTCAGTAATCTGAAAGTTTATTTTGCCATAATAAAGTGGTATTGTTTTACCTAAGGATTTGCATAAACATTTATCATATAATTTACATTGTAATATAGTAATTTTGCATTATAGAAGTCTCTTGTTCAGAAATCATGGCTAAATCAAAAGTAATGATAATTTCTGGTGAAGAAACAAGGCTTACTTAACATAGTTAAAAGAAAAACAAGTAGAACCACAACCCTATAAAATTAAAACCAAAGTAGTATATTTTCCCTTTACTGTAAGAATATCCTCAACCCTCATGGCATTTTATGTTTTTCCTTAGAAAGAAACCAGAAGACATATTTCCCTAAAATTTGAGACTTCTTTTTTTGACTGAAATGCTCTTGGGATGGTGTTTGAAGGAGGTTGCCAGGCTGCTAAGCGGTAGTTTCTGCCCAGGCAAATGGAACTGCAATCACCACATTTCAGAGTCAGAAAATCTCAAATTGCTCTTTACTGGTCTCCCAGTCGCTAGAACTCAATTCCCCCAAAGTACTTTCTGGCCAGAGATGAGGCTCGATTACAGAAATGCAGGTCTCCTGGTAATAGCATTTGATTTATTCTCCGTATCACAGAGAACAAGTCAGTGTTATTCTTTGGAAGTATGAACTCTTCCAAATGCTAATGTGTAGGGAGAAAGAAAACAGCAATTTTTATTATCTTCTTAACAACAGCCCACAGGAATGTGCTTTGCAGTGAGTGCAGCTTACGAGTCCTCCTGCCTCAGCTCTGGCCTTTCTTGGGGGCTGCCGGCACAGATGGGGTCCCCTCTGCCAACTGGCCAAAAATCCACCAGGGGAAGCAATAATCCAAGAGGGGGGAAAGGAGGCCATGGGATACGTTAAGAAAGGAGCTCTGAAAAGTCATTAGTAGAAATGCAGTGGGGAGCCCCACTCCTGAGGGCACTCCAGAGACAGCCTGTGGCTGCTTGGTAAGATCTCATGGGGGATCTGGGGCCAGGCAGCACCTGACGTAGGTGACATCACATGGTTCCCTGGTGATTTGTCTCTTAGGACTGCTGGGAAGGGATGCTGGATGCTATGTCTTTTGTCATTGACTTAATGCCTTTCTGCAATGGTGGGGTTTGCCCTGCAGACATCCCCGTCTGCCCCTCTCTCTATAATGGATGTCACAGAGGAAATGTCTTTAGGCAGGTGGTAATTTGTGTGAGGGCAGCAGAACCTGCCCAGGCTGGTGGGGTTTATTAAGCAGAGACTTGATACTACTCTCATTCAAGTGGATAATAAAGCTCCCATTGATGTTTTGCAATCACTGATGACTTTCTATGGACTCGGGATTACCACTGCAGCCATGCCCAGAGTGTGTGAGTGTGCCGGGGGTGCACAACGCAGAGAAGTCTGCTGTATCCTGTTTTTGTAAAGGGCTTTTCCTCTTAGTAGTCGTAGTGAAAACAAACATGTGGGAGAACAATGGGACTTTTTTTCTGTTTTCCTCTAGATTTTTAAATACAACAAAAAGCCTATTAGAATTAAATAAAGTGCATTAACAAAAAAGGGACTCCTATATGTTAATGAGGAAAATAAGTGTAACTATGTGAACATACAATCACAAGCACAAAGGTCATTTGCCTTCTTGATCTCAGCCTGTGGTTTGCAGTTGAAAGCCTATTCATTAAATAGCTTGTGAAAACAGGGCACTGGTAAAGAACAATGCCTGTGCCATAAAGCTGTTATCTGTAATAGAGGAGGGTCAGCTTCACACCCCAGAGAAACACCCTTGCACGCTGCTGGGCACTCTGCAGGCTTTGGAGTTGGCAACTCAGCAGGGACCAAAGGGGAGTCCGCAGAAAGGATTTCCTTTCTTCAGATAAACCCAGAGGTATTGTATTTGTTGTGTCTAAAATATTTTTCAATGAGCAAACAAGGAAAATTCTAGCTGCTGTAAGAATGGAAGTAATACTAAGATGTTAATACTTTCTAGGAGTAAAACTTGGAATCACTGTTTGTAGGATGAATTTCTCCCAAGAAAACAGGGACTAGGATGAAATACAGTATGTAAGGTGGGACAATTGCCTTCAACTGTTCCTATTTAAATTACATGTGTTTTAGAGAAACATCTGACATTGATTCTTCCGTATGAGAGGTGGAGGATCTACTCTAAGAGATAGCTAAGGGTACAGTTAGCTGTTCACAAGGTCAAGTTACTCCTGTTTGAACATGTATTTCCCTAGTGTGTGGCTGCTTAGCTGCAGCTTTCTGCCATGAGTCACTTTTCCCCTGGGAAGTGGAAACCCCTCATCTCTGACATTGCTCTCTCCATGCAGGTGCTGCAGCTCGTGACCACGTCTGGCCTTGACCTTCTCAGCAGCAGATCAGGATCCTGAAGCCCTTCACTACAAGGTGGGTTTCCTGTGCCATAGTCATCATCTTCCTTGCTTCTCTCATTTTTCTTGTTGTCTTTTCTGAGTGGCAAATACCATACTGGGATGCAGTTTTCAAGTCTGTTTGTACAGAATGAGATTATTCATGCTACTGACAAAGTCCAATGCTCTTCTGACAGAGTAATTTGCACTTTACTTTTGGAAGACAGCATATCCAGCACTCTCTAGGTATCACAGACTTAGTTTCACTTTATCACCAATATAATAAGCTGGTGTCACTGGTTTATTAAAGAAGGGCTGCTTGTTGTTGTTGCTTGAAGTGCAGCTGTGTGTGGACACCAAGGTGGGGACAGCTTCCAGACCCAGTCCATCAGTGGGCAGGTGAGAAAGGCTGTGGAGATACTAGTAGGACCAGATTTCATCCCAGTATGTTTTGTTTCTGCTGAGATCAGAGTGCTTTGTGAAATCGATGTGAATTTGAAGGGATTATTTTAGGAGTGGGAGAAAGGGATAAGGTGCAATAATATCAAAGTACCACATTCAACATTATTTGGAGTGTAACATTTTGGATTTATTTTGAAACAGCATATCCTTTCAAGAATTTGTTTGCTCTTATTCAGTTCTAACACATAATACAAAGTCAAAAAGAACGGTTTAGAAGTGCCTGAAACTGAGGGGAGCAGCTTTTTGCCATCATTCTCCTGAGAACAGTATGCATTGGGGTCTTGGCTCCAAGTCATAGTGATGCTAAATTTAAAAATCCTTTCAAAACAGGGCTCAACCTTTCTCACAACTCTCTTCATAAAAAGCTCAATGTTGAAGTGATAATGTTCAGAACAAAGAACACTTAGTATAAACATTTAGCTTGTACTAAATAAATTACACTTGGTCTTACAGTCACGTTACTGGTGACAGCTTGTACAGCCTGCACCCTTCCCCTGTAATTCACCAGAACGAAGCAAATATACATTGTTGGGAAAAATTTCTTGACTTTTGTCAAAGAGCCCAACTGCTGTCAGCAAACATATTGTGGGAATATGAATCTGGAAACAAACAGATCATTAGAGGGTGAGTTAAGGTTTTGTGATTTAATTCTAAACATGTTGAGTGAGTGAACCAGAGATGTGCAATGCCAGAAAAACTGGGCACCAAAAGCATTTTTTTCTTTAATGAAAGCTGGTATTTTTATTGAATACAAAGTGCTTTGGGTGACAAAGATGGTTACATATGGAAAATATGAAGTTTTGCTTGTTCTGGAGAATTATGAAGATCACTTGATTAGAAGTAACGTTGTGCCAATGCAAGTTTAACATTCTTTCCTTTGTGGAAATTATTCATCCACTTACAGAACTTCATTAAAGTACAATAATTTTCCAGTGTTAGAAAGAGAATGTATACAGAGGATCTCTGCTTGGACAGCAAGTAGTGACCTGGGCTTGTGCAGTCACATCTCTGGTTGGATATCGTCCATGCTTTGCCCTGTTACAACTGTACCAGGGTTGAGAAAATAAAACAACTTCCCTGATCAGAGCATCCTTTTCGGGAAAAGCCTGAGCTGGGGTTGTGGTACTGCCCATCCTGCTCTGACTGCCAGAGCCACTTGGGTCAAGGACAATCAGGAAGGCAGGGAGCCAGAGGAGCTCTTTGGAGGTCTCCTGAGAGGACTTGTAAATCATCTGTGGAATCCTTAGAGGGCACAAATGTTCTCAGCCTTTTAGAGAAATGCAGTCATGTCGGGGCAGGAAGGAGGAAGGGAGCCAGGCCCCGTTCCCCAGCATGAGACCCTGCATCCCTTGGGATGGACCAAATGCCTGTGACAGGCTTGGGCCTCTTCTGGGCTTTCATTCTTGTGACACATCTCAAAGCCCTCCCCCGTGTCTGGACACATCACTGTAGAACGGATATCCCCATCTGCCCCAGCCCCTGCTCTGCAGGGACAGCCACAGGGCGGTCTGTGTCCTTGTGTACTTTGGCAAATGCTGGAGCTTTGCTCTCTCAGGGAAAAGCAGCTTTCGTCTCTTCCCTTCCTATAGCCAGACAGCTACTGTCCTGGCCTCACTGCTATCCAAAAGGCAGCCTGAGCTGCTCTGCTGCACTTGAGAGGAGAAGGCTACGGTGAGGGAGCAGCAGGACATCTCCACTTCAGAGTGTACCACCAAGCCCATGCAGACCTGGTGTCTGCGGCTCCTCTGTTGGGCACCTGTCCCTGGAGCACTTTCTTCAGGCAATAGCAACTCTGCCATTAATGGTTACCTGCACAGTGTCAGTCTAATGAAAAGAGAATATCCCTTGAGATTGTCAACCTTGTCTGCCCTCTATCACATCCAGCTACATCCTGGGTTTCCCTAAAATTCAAGGATTTGCTTCCTATGATCTTCTTTGTATCCCACTGGCACCATTAACCTGAATACAAATAGGAAATTATAAGACATTTCCCAGAGTCTTTGACAAGATAGCAAAACAATTTCTCAGGAGCAGAAAGATGTTTTTATTGGAGTAAATGCCCCTGCAAAACTGGCTGCAACCCAGCATGAGACCCTCCCTGGGGGAGCAATGGAGCTCAGACTTGGAGGTGGCTTCAGCTGCCCCTGCTGAAGGGTCCCTTCATGACTGTGTGCCAGAATCTTTCTCAGTGCCATCAACACACCTTCTCTTGCCTGGCCCTTCTGCTGGGCTGTCTGCAGTGTGGTCAGGCTTCCAGTTATTTCAATGCTGTGTTTTATATGCTGTTAATTTTATAACAAGATAGAGGTTGATCAATACTTTCTGCTACTTCCTGCCTTCTCTCACAACACTGGTTCAAATAGTTACTAACAAATCAAAAACTCCAGCCAGCTCTGTGAATCCAGCCCAGCACTCAGGGTATGGTTATGAGGGATGCACAGGATGTACCAATGCTCATCTCAGGGTGAAGGAACAGCTTCATTTCCCTCTAGGAGAGAGCACTGATGCAGGAGCAAGCTGCAAGAACACAGGAGCACTGCCTGGATATTTTGGGCTGTCGCGAGAAGATACCAGATGACAGTTTCAGAAAATCTGCCCACTGGAATCTGAGGTTCAGAAGTGCTAATGGCCAGGATAATGTGTTGTTTATTGCCAACAGGCATCTGCAATGGCCTCGAAGGCCTGGATGTCGGACTGCCCTGCTACACACATCAAAACCCCTCTTAAGAGTCTCAGCCCCAAATTCAGCCTCCAAAGCCAAACGGTGATGGTATCACATTCGCTTTTCATTTCTGTGTGGGCACTGTGCCCATGCAGTTATAATACAGCTGAGTCTGATTTTCATATAGTTCATTGTTTACTTATGACTTACTATAAAGTTGAGCTTGTCTTATTTATGAGCAGCCATGAAGATATGGGATTTCATCCACTGGGTGATGACTCATTCATTGGGTTGGACTCTTTAGCTCCTAATACGTGACATACTTTGGACTATTGGATGAACAGCGTTTCTGCATGAGCCCAAATTAAATGAGGTGAATGGAAATAATTACTTGTTTGTTTTTAAAATCATGTTTGTAGCTGGGTTTGTGCTGGTTCAGCTCCGGGCTTATTCTAGCAATGTGCACAAGGGCAGGATGAGTTGCTGTACGCTATGGTGGAGAGGTGATGAACAGCATTTCAGAGTCAGACATCTAAACATGCCAGGGGCAACTTTGCCTTGTTTCTGTTGCACAAGGAAAAGCTTTGTGGTGATGGAGCATTTGATACTTTCTATGAACTTTAATGACTGCAACATTTCTTGTGCTGCTGCAAACAATTTGAGAAACTAATTTGTAAAATCACTCATAAAAATCTCATGTTCTTTCTGTAATAATAAAGCTCCTCGGCTGGAAAAAGAAATACAAATCCTCAGAAAGAGCAGCTCAGCAGGAGCGTACTTCAGCCACTCTTGTCTCGGGCATGCTCTCCCCTCCTGTGGGTGCGTCATGCCCCATGAGTTCAGCAGGAAGGATTCATGCACAGTCAGAAATATCGCCCCCGGTAACGCTCAACTACATAAGGAAAATGAAAAGTTTTTGAAACCTTTTCCCCCTCTTCCTGCCCCCAGCTCTGAGGGGTGGAACCAGGACCATGGGAAAAGTCGGAGTAACTTTGTCGCAGTGAGCGGTTGTTACGGCTTACAAGTTTTCACAGCCAGGAGCCCTGCCAGCAGAAATTTATGCCTCCATTTCAGCAGTAACGATGCTTCCCAGAGCTGTCGGCCGGCGGCCGGCTGGGAGGCAGCGGCGGGGCGTGTGGGGGACTCGCCATGACATAACCACATTCCTGCGGCATGAGGAGATACTCCCAGGCCGCAGCAGGGGCAGCACAGCCCCTTCCCTGCTCCCACCCCACAACTGCGGTTCTCAAGGCCTGGGGAGCGCAAATGAACCCATCGGCTGCGCAGGCTTTGGGTGATTCTGGGGGAGAGTGGCTGGAAAGTTGCCCATTGGAAAAGGACCTGGGGGTGCTGGTTGACAGCGGCTGAACATGAGCCAGCATGAGCCCAGATGGCCAAGAAGGCCAGTGGCATCCTGGCTGTATCAGCAGTAGTGTGGCCAGCAGGACCAGGGCCTGACTGTTCCCCCGTACTGGGCACTTGTGAGGCCACACTTCAAATCCTGGGTTCAGTTTTGGGCCCCTCACTACACAAAAGACACTGAGGGGCTGGAGTGTGTCCAGAGAAGGGCAACGGAGCTGGGGAAGGGGCTGGAGCACAAGTCTCCTTGGGAGTAGCTGGGGGTGTTTAGCCTGGAGAAAAGGAGGCTCAGGGGGGACCTTAGGGCTCTACAACACCTGAAAGGAGATTGTAGCCAGGTGGGGGTTGGTCTCTTCTCCCAGGTAACAAGTGACAGGACAAGAGAAAACAGCCTTATGTTGGACCTGGGAAGGTTTAGATTGGATATTAAGGAAGATTTCTTCACCAAAAGCACTGTCAAGCACTGGAGCGGGCTACCTAGGTCAGTGGTGGAATCAGCATTCCTGGAAGTGTTTAAAGGCCACATAGTTGTGGCACCGAGGAACATGGGTTGGTGGTAGCTTGGCAGTGCTGGGTTAATGGTTGGACTTGGTGATCTTAGAGGGATTTTCCAGCCTAAGCGATTCTATGGCGCTATGATTTCACCGCCGCGGGTTTTTTTTTGCAGGGATTTTTATCGAATTAAACAAATAAGGCGTTTTGCTGGGGCTTGTCCGGTGCCGGGAGCGGCGGGGCCGCCGTGAGGGCCGGGCCAGGCGGGGCTGCGCGGGCCGGCAGGGGGCAGCAGTGCCAAGGGCTTTGAGGGGGCGGTTCGCCCTGAGGGCGCGGCGGGGATGGAGCAGCGGCATGGAGCCGGGCTGTGCCCGCAGGGACCCCCTGCCCACCTCATCAGTGTTCCCAGGAGCTGTCAGAGTGGCTGGATCTGCCGGGAAGGGAAACCGATCTGCCACCCCCCCCCCCCACCCCCCCCGCCCCCGCGACCACCAAAC
>VXBT01001894.1:55034-84318 GCA_013400235.1 Oriolus oriolus
CAACGAAGCCGTTCTCCAGGTGTACTTGACCAGTTTGCAACTGCTTCATTACCCCCTGCCACTTTGCTACTGGATATTTGCTGCTGTCAAGGAACCTGGGAGAGGATTTCTACTTTGCAGAAGGAAAATTTGCAGTTGCTGTGAGAACCGCAGAAAACTCAGCAAACCACTGGCAAGGCTGGCAAAGGAGCAGGACAAAGGCTCCTATGGGGCCAAACCAGCCTGTCACAAGACAGGGAATGGCTCATCCGTCTGTATGGAGCTCCCAGGCTCTGGGCTGTGGCTGGCCACGGTACCTGTGCCAGCTGAGCAGCAGCAGCACCCGTGTGTTAACAGCCAGATTAGTGCTTTCCCACAGGATCGAAGCCTCTCACTTGGAGTCTTCTCACCTACTGCTCCCAGAGAGACGGAGATAACACAGGTGTGCTGGCATGTGCCCCACTCAGCCCCACGCTTTAAGACACAGTCATACCACATGCTTGCCAGGCAGCGATGGCTGTGCCAAAGGGACTAAAGTCCGTGCAGAACAGAGGAAGAGTTTTACATACAAAGTTCAACAAAGAGGAGATATGTCCAGAAGACAGCTGCCGTGCAGAAAGCAGGAGAAGGAGACTTTGTTGTGGGTGCACCTGGCCCTCTCAGTACATCTTGCAAGCTGGGGGCTGTTTCTCGTCCCTAAAGGAGCTCCTGCCATCTGCCTCCCCAGGCTTGAGCCTCAGAGAAGCCAAAAGCAAACAAGGGCCCACAGAGGCACCTAGGCGGCCACCATGCTGTGCTTGTGCAAACAGCCAGTGCCTCTGAGAGGGCAGTGGTGATAACCCACTTGTTTATGATAACCCACTTTGCAGAGCTCCTGCAGCCCTGCACTGGTGACATCCTCACTGCTAGGCCCCCGTGGGGCTCCCACATAGCACAGCTGGCCCCCAGCTGGATCGGATCACCTCCATCCTGCTGCAAACCATGTTATCACCAGGGCTGTAAAGATAAAACCACTTACCTGGGCTGCTCTATCTACAAATCACTCTTCCCTCCCCCTTCTCTAACACCACTATTGCAGCAATGGGGCAACTGGAACTAAGGCACAGTGACCACCCTCAGAAAAGGGTCTCAAACCATGCCCCAACTCTGTTCCCCTGTTACATTTGGCTCTTGCTCACTCTGATTAGTAGGACCAGGCCTGGCAGGGCTCTGTTTTTCCCCTCTGTGTCATACCAGGCTCTTGGTTGATGTTTTAACCTATAGGGAAGTGACAATGCTTACAAGGACAAGGTTCCTTGCTTGGAGTGCCGTACCAGATGGCTGATGTGCAGTGCAGCGCCAGCTGCTGCAGTGGCTGAATTGCCCTTTGAAATACATAGTTTGAAAAGGGTCTATTTTTACTTTTTGATCCTTTTCAATTAGACAGCTTGTGACTGGGCTCACTCTCAATATTATTTTCCATTTCAGGACTATCAGGCACACAAGGAGCAAGAGGTGCCAGCTGCCCAGCTAGCTCCACCAGTAACACCTTTCTGATGCCATCTTCTCCCATTAGCATATCTTTTATTCCTTTTTTTTTTTTNTTTTTTTTTTTTTTTTTTTTTTTTTTTTTTTGAGCTGGTGATTTTGGGCCTGCTTCACAAAATCCAGGAATCATCATTTTGAGAAAAGCAGGAACCTGGGAACTGCAGGTTTTGCCCTACAAGCCAAAGGCTGAGCCAGAGCAGAGTGAGGATCCCCCCAGAAGAATCTCACATTTTTAGGGAAAGTATACGGCCAGAGAAGATCCTAGTAATTGGTAAGGCATTGATTGTGCCATGGGGTGAGTGACCTATTCAGCTTTCTTCCTGCCCTGTTTTCTCCCATCTGAGAACTCCGGTTTCTTTGGACAAACCCTTACCGAGCTGTCTCCGGACACCCAGCCCCCTAGTTCATGCAGGGAACACACAAACTGCCACGTTCCTCCTGCCCACCCTGGGGTGGTGTCTTCCATTCGTTCTGGGACAGCGGCAACACCCTGCCCTTTTCCCCCGGCTGGTGCTTCTTGCACCCACACACCCGCCTTTCCTCTTCGAGGGTGTTGCTGGGCAGAGCTCAGCTGCAGGACATTGTTATGCTGCAATATACTCACTAATAGCAGAACTGACTAACAGCTACGCAGGGGGAAGGGTGGCTTGAAGCTGGTGACTGCTGGCCAGGTCCAAGTGCTTTTCTTCTGCCTTTTATTATTCCTAATTCTCACCCAAATCAATGTGATGCTGTCCACAGAGGCCTCTGCCATTCCTTCTGCTTCTGCAACATGTTTAAAATGTTAGATTCCTTTCCAGTAGAGGAATGCCCCCGAACACATGGCCTCACATGTACAAGCATTTATGGAGGAAGTTAAATTCTCTAATTGCTTGGCTGGATCAAGCCCAGGCTGCCAGCACTGCACTGAGCTGAGCAGCAGAACAATGCACAGCCCTTGTATCCTTATGCACCAGGCAAGGCTTATCAGCCCATGTAGGGGCTAATAAAGCAGCTTTCAAATGAGTCAGTAGACTTAAGGCTTCTTTTATGCAAGATTTCTGTCTGGGAATATTTTTGTGAGCATGTTTAAAAAAGAGAAAGGATCATGACTTCAGCCTTTTGCAGAAAGCAAATCCACTTAAAGTGCTTTTGGAGTTGGTTATTCGCCATCATGAGAACACTGCAGTGGGGACAGTAGAAGTAAGCACCACAGTGTCATGGCTTTCCTCTGAAAAGCTGGGATGTTGTGTTTTCACTCACTCTGTGCACTGGCATTCTCACCCCACTGCTGCATGCTGGGGCATGTGCCAGGAGAGCCAAACAACCTCCCCCTTTGGCTGGACATAGGTCAACAATTTTGTCTATGTCACACAGAAGAGTTTTGGTTTGTTTAAAAAATATACACTGTTCCCCTGGAAAGCGTTCCTTCCTATGCTACATCCAGCTGTCCCAAGGAGGAGCTTGGCCGCTCCTCTGCAGTCAAACACTACTATTCATCTGTATCTCAGGTTAAAACAGCTCCTGAAGAGTAACTGGGGAACACTTGGAATTCTGTGCAGTCCATGAGCTCTGGCAGATGTGAGATGCTTAATTCCAACTTTACACCGTCACTCCTGCAAACTCCAACTCACGGAGCAAAAGCACAAGAAAAGAAATTCAAACCCTGAGAAAAATTGGTGTATCATCTTAGGAAGAGAGCTCTGGTTACTCTGAGTGCAAACACAAGCAGTAGGTAAGGTTGGAAGTAAGCACAGAAAATGTCTAATGAGGCCCGTGCCTGCGGTATCTGCAAGGGGCAGGAAGCCCTGATTAGCTGCACACTGGAGCATTGTGTGCGTTTGTATAGGATCTGACTTCCCAGGTCATGAAATCAGATCCTGAGTTATTTTAAAAATGAGCTGCTATTTCAAATTATTCTTCAACTTCATGTTTGATATGTCAAGTCACATTTATTTGGGTAAGCTATGTTTCACTCGGACACCCACAGCGCAGCCATCGCTGCATTCCTGGTGCTCGGTGGGGGTTCTGGCTGAGGGCAGGCACTGCTGTGGGGACATTTGCACTGCCAGGCATTGTCCTCAGGTACCAACACAACTTTGTTTGGATTTTGGAAAGAGAGATGCTTATACATGGCTGTGAGTACATGTTTTTTCATTTAAAATCAACTTCACAAATCAGAAGTAAAATTAAACCCCCTGCAGCAGTTTATCAGTCAGAAAAACAGATGAACCAAGAAAAAGAGATTAACTTCACATCATTTCCATGGGAACAAGCAGCAAGGGTATTTTGGACAAATAAATTAGGTGAATTCCTGCATGAGACACTCCTAGGGAATGCCCTGTCCTTGCTCTTCCAGTATGTGCTAGATGGATTTCAGTTTAGTTGTCTCCTCTGATTTTAGGATAGCAAAAAGCACAAGCAGCCTTGCTCTTGGGCTGTTTACAGCCTGTGTCAAAACCAGAGCTTTAAATTCCAGCTGCGAGTCTCCCTGGGACCCAAGGCAAAAGAAGCACTGTAAGTTCTGGCAAAACACTGTGTTTGCCAGATGGATGGCTGCTTTTGGCACCAGTTTCAGCTTCTGGATACATATATAATGCAGCAAGACATATATATACACATATATAATGCAGCAAGAACTCTGTGCAGAAGAAAAACCATGTTCTTCCAGACACAGAGAGATGAAAATTTCCCCAGACACAACTGCTACTAGAAGCAACTGTTGCCTGAATAGACTTTCAAATGATAAATTTCAATACAAATTCCAGAACAAGTTATATTTTTCAGCATACTTCTAGAGATTTCTCTGCCTAAAGACATCCCTCTGTCCAATTTGGACTGAACTGCTGCTGCAGGCTTTCATATTGCTGTCTTCCTTGGATAACAGAGGAGGAAACTGAAGATGGAAAAACTCAGAACAAGTTGTATCAAAGGTCCTAGCCAATATCTGTATAATGCAGAGCTTCTTTGCCTTCCATAGAGCTGCTGAATAAGGAAAATGCAATCCATATGATGCAATCCATTTGATTCATGCTTTGACTTGAACGGCTTGTCTGGGTTTGGCTTCGCTTGGTAGAAATCATGGAAACGAAAGGAGAGGTTTAATGACGACTTCAACAGTTGAGAAGAAACACTTCTATTGTCTTTCAGAACCCAGTAAATAGGTAATGGGTGAAGGAAATGTGTGGTGTGTTTGGAAGCCTTTGACGCGGGAGGCTGGGAGGACCTGGCTGTGATGCTGAGCCAGGCTTGGTGCTGCCAACTGCGCGGCAATGCCATTTATGGTCACTTAGTCATGAAATCCCATCGAGTTATGGTGCCTGCGGCTTCTGAAAAAGCAAAGCTTTAACTACTGTGAGCCTCAGCTGCTGGATCTTTAGTGTTGCTGGCTGGGTGCTGGGTTAGCGGATGAGCTGCCCCGCGGGGATGTGAGGATTAGCATCTGCACGCTGGCTTGAATGTGCTACAATTTATTTTATGGCATTTGTTAGGCATGGCTTTTGTTTTAATGCACAATGCTGTTCTGTGTTTGGATAAGGCTATTATGTGCCAAAAAATGATAAATATTTAAAATCTCCTGATAAATTTCTAAAGCTACCCGGGTGCTATAGCCCATGGCCCAGTTAATTCTTTTTCCAAGCTATTGCCCTGACAACTCACAAGTTTTGACAGCCCCAGGGTACAAACCTTCAGTGTGCAGCCTCTTTGACAGAAACCTTTGGAAAAGATGGAGGCATCCAGCTGGCTTTTCACCACACATTTCTGCTGAGAAATGATGCATCTTCAAAGTCACTTGTGTGGGGTTAGTTGTAGCATGGGAAAAAAAGAAATCATTGCTTCTTGTGTATTAGCGGCACCACTGAAATCTTTAAAAGGTGTCATTTCTGCACAGATCCTCAGAGAGGTGATAACTAAACCATGACTTCCCAGGGGCAGAGAAAAGTCTTTCTACTTGCAAAGACTCAGACTGAATGCTCAGCCATGGCTGATTCCTGCTCTAAGCAATGAGCAATTCCTGCTCTATGTGCAGATGTTGGATTAACAGTTGAGATTAATTCTGATTCCTGTCCTCTTACAATCAAAGCAAGCTGTTGCTGAACAATGCGTCAAGCAGAGAGCATGTACAGTGTCCCAAATGGCTGGGATCTCTCATGTATGGCCCATGACTTGGAGGAATCCAAGAACATATCATCACATGAGACTGTGATAAGTGGATTACCCTGACACAGACCTGACTTCATTAGTCACCCCATCATGCGCTGCCTGTTCACTGATGTCAGTGAGGGCCTGTGCCGCTGCTCCCCACACCCTTCTGCTTTTGCACAACCAGGCTTCAACAGACCTTTCCTCGATGAAACAGCTGGTGTTAGAGCTGCCATTTCCCTCTGCTGTTAGTATGCTCCAAAAAACTAATGGCAAGTGTCCACCATGGAGTCCCATGGTACCATTTCAGGGCCCCCAAGGATATGATAAATGAGATTAAATTTCCATTAAGGATTGTCAATGATCCCAAAAAGAGCAGCAACAGACCTGCAAAGGCCAGCCAACTTTTATTTACCTTTACAGTTTAAACTGTGCTCCTAATTTCTTTCATTCCTGGAGCAAAGCAACTCCCTGTGAATTCAGAGAGCTTAATGCCATATTCTGGTTTGAGAGACATTCTGCAGTGACTTTTTGCTAAAAATAGAGCATGCCATAATGAATTGCCTTTACAATTTATTCCATTTGTCAAGGCTGTATTTTCAAACACAAAATATACTGAGCAGTTCCATGATAAAACAGTGAGTATGTGGCAGTGGAAGACCTCTGCTGCTGAATTAAACAAGGTCTTTTTAAATTCAGCCTTGCAGTGAATTACCATAGAGGAAGAGTATTTTTAAAACAGTGGAAAAAAAATCATTGCTGTGTTTTTACAACTGCTTAAAGAGAACCAATAAAGCAATGACAGTGTTCTTCCTTCCTTGTATCTGCATCTAGCAAGTAAAGGAAGAGCAGGATGGAAAGATCCTTGTCATACAGGACAAATCAAAAGAAAAAAGTATCTACCCCAGACCACAGGATTGAAATCTCCCTCCCTTTCTGCCCATATACATACATCCACACAAATATCTACCCATATAAATATGCACATAAGGTATTTCTGCAAGGCATACATTAGTTCAGTTGTAATAATATACAGTACCAAGATGGTATTCCAGCAAGTACAGATTCATGGGTTAGCTTGTTTTTACTTCTCTGTCTCCTGATGAAACTTGAAACATGTGTTCACTTGTGTTAAAGTGTCTTCTAACTTCATTTCAAAGGAAACGCAGTTTTTGAGGTCAAATGTGACCCCCATAAAAATCTGATCACAGAGCGGTACAGAGAGACTCTCTCATCAGTAGCTGAGACAAGGCATTGATGCCCAGCTCTGCAGTTGCTGCCACAGCTGGATATCACCCTTATGGCCAGGCAGGTCCCAGACAGGGCACCCTTCCTGATCTCAGTCACCCATGCAGGCAATGGAGTACATGCAGGGGCTGCCCCTCTTTGCCACCTGTCAACCAGAAATGTTGATCAGACCATAGCTGAGAGGGTCATCTGTGACTGGGAAGAAAGGAACGAAACAAGATCTGTTCCTCACAGCAGAAATTATTTTGCTTTTTTCATTCTCTTCCCATAAAGCAGTCTTTGTTTCCCAATGATCATGAAAGCGGTCAGGATGCAAAAGGCTGAATTCTGATCAAAAGCCCTGTGATGTGCACGGAAGGGCAGCTGTGACACAGGCTGCTGCCTCCAGACCACCAGCACCCCACCAACCCTGCGTGGTCCCAACAGCAACAGCCCCGTCTGTGCCACTGCTCTTGTCCTGGGTCTGACAGGGTGAGCTGGGCTTGCATGTCTGTGCCAGAGCTTTGCTGAGCACTTCACATCTGGTTTTGTACCTCAGTGCTTCTGATGGGATGGATGGATGGATGGATGGATGGATGGATGGATGGATGGATGGATGGATGGATGGCTGGCTGGCTGGCTGGCTGGCTGGATGGATGGATGATGTTGCCGTGATTTTCACAGTTCTTCAATGTTTTTAATTCTGTAAATAGAGTTCTCACGCACTTTCTGTAAACATAAGCCATGTTGTGCTAACCGACCTGAGATGTTTTCATTCTTTCTCCTAAGACGGAGAAGTTTGATGGATTTATCCTTTGACCTATGTGGTTGAGGGGTGGTAATTTCACCCTCCAATCCATGAGGTTTTCTAAAAGTGTATAAAATAAAGAAGCGGGCCCTTTGGCCCGAGCTTTTGGGCTTTTGGGCTTTTGGCTCTTTGCTCTTTGATCCTGATACTGGCCTCTCTGTGTGTTCCTTCGTGTCCGTGTGCGACAGGATGGATGGATGGATGGATGGATGGATGGATGGATGGATGGATGGATGGAAAACCACTCAAAGAAACCGCTGTCCTTATGTGTGCAGAGCATGGGATGAAAATTTTCATTGCTGGGTCTATGGAAAAAATTACTTTTATTGAAAATTTTAACTAAGTATGTAAGTTAAATATAGAGGTTCTAATACTAATTATATATTTTTCCTGTGTAATTCCTATTCACTGTCTTTGTTATAGAAAAAAAAATGTCTGAAGCTTCAACTTTCAGTATGGCACGGGCACAAAATGATATTAAAGAGTGTGCATTACTAGGTGTGGGAGCGAAAAGGAACGGAAATTAAAATATTATAAGCAATCAGCTAATCCGGATGTGGAATGGTTGCTAAGGAGTCTCAACCCAGGCCAAAGTCAATAAGCAATTAGTATCTATTAAAAGGTGAAGTATAGGATGATGGGAGAAAAGCCCTTGAGAAAAGGCTCAGCTCCATGTTTTCAGGCTGCTTTCCCCTGAGCTGGACAAGCCTGCGCTGACAGCAGAGAACTGCTCGCAGAGGCACAACCTGCGCTGGCTGCAGTATCTCTATGCCCTGTCACTGGTTTTGCTCTGTGAATTAAAGCTCTCACTTAATGTCAGTTTTTATTTGAATCCTGACTGCTGCTTGGCTCAGTAATTTGAGGAAAGGGCAGTGAGATGAGATACACCTCAACATTTCAGTATAGTAAATCTGATCTCTGATTGCTTTGATAGTTTTAAAACAGGAGATAATGCTGATTGGGGAACAATGGAAGTTTAGACACAACTCCCACTTTACCTCACCTTCATATTTGCTTCTTTCTTAATTTATTGTCAACAAATGCATCTAATATAACTTAGTCCTGGGGGAAGGATCTGTTAGGTCACTGGAGAGAAACCACTGTGCCATGGTTTAGTGGAGGCATTAGAATAACACCCTTGAAAGAAAATAATTGGAAATCTGTATTCTAATTTTCCAGCTGAGAATGGCAATAGTAATTTAATTAAGTAAGACTTTATTGATTGTGTTTTAATGGATTTGTTTTCTCCGACAGACTCCTGCACCTTTCAGTGTGGCAGCCTTGATGTAAATAGGTAGACACACACACGTCGCTTGAATCGGTGGAGCAGCTCCTGGTAACAAAGCCAAGACCGTAAGTGTGTGGAGGATTGGACCCAAGGGGAGGGTGAGTGGGTGGGCACAGGCTTCCCTCGGAGTAGGGACACCTCACTGCAGCTTTCATTGACCCAGTAAGTGTCATGAGATGTCTCGGCGACCTGCAAAGATTCAGCATGCAGCAAGGCAGCTGGAGTAGTTCTATTGACTCTGCTGGCGTCAAATGAGTCAGCGGCAAGTCACAGTCTTGTATGTCAGCAGGGAGTGGCGCGCCAGGAAATCAGTCACAAAAGTAGGGGAAAAACAAAGAATCCCCCAAGAATTCGAACATTAATTGACTGCTTTTACAAGTTTCTATTATCTTCAAATGGCCGATAAAATCGTGTGTGTCGGCACAGAGGTTGCTGTCCCTTTGCCACATCGCATCTTGTGTGAGCACCCCCAGCCTCTCCCGGCGCGGGCTGTGCAGAATCGAATCCCCCTCAGCCCAGAGCCCGGGCTCTGCAGGCCCAGCGAGAGGTCACCCACCCGTGGCTGCATTCACCCGCGGCTGGCACACGGCTGGCGGCCTGACCTGTGTCGCCTGAGTGGGGCTGTAGTGAGGGTGTGCGGGTGGGTCGGGGGCTGCGCTCCTGTTCTTATTGCGGGTTTCATTTGTGTGTGGGGCGAGGGGGCTGCACCCCGGCCGGGCACTAGCGCCAGGCCAGCTGCGCTCCTGCCTGTGACCTGTGGCCGCGCCCAAGCCCGCCCGGCACCTCGGCCAGGTGAGTGCGGGCCCAGCGTGGCCCCCGTTCCGTCGGGGGCTCTGCCAGCCCAGCCCAGCCCAGCCCAGGCCGGCGCGGCGGGGTGCGGGGTTGATTCGGCGGAGGGCGTGCCGCTCCCGAAGGATAAAGGCCGGGCGGCGGCGCGGGGCCGCGCAGAGCCGGGAAGGAGCGCCGTAGAGCGGGCGGGTCAGGGCAGCGGGGAGGCAGCCGCAGCAGGAGGAGCGGGAGCGAAAGCAGGAAAAGGAGCGGTGCCGCCGCTGAGCGCCGCGCTCTTCACTCTCTCACTCCCTCCCCGCAGGCGGGCGGGCGCGGCCGGGCGGGGCGCGGGCGGAGCACAGGGATCGAGGAGGCGGAGCGGGACTGGCCATGAGCACGCAGGCGCGGGGTCAGGGCGCGCGGAGAGCGGCCGATCCTGACGGCGAGATGCCGGCCACCGAGAAGGACCTGGCGGAGGACGCGCCTTGGAAGCGGATCCAGCAGAACACTTTCACCCGCTGGTGCAACGAGCACCTGCGCTGCGTCAACAAGCGCATTGGCAACCTGCAGCATGACCTGAGCGACGGGCTGCGGCTGATCGCGCTGCTGGAGGTGCTCAGCCAGAAGCGCATGTACCGCAAGTACCACCAGCGGCCCACCTTCCGCCAGATGCAGCTGGAGAACGTCTCAGTGGCCCTCGAGTTTCTGGAGCGGGAGAGCATCAAACTGGTCTCCATCGGTGAGTGCGTCTCCAGCGGGCGGTTTTGTTGTTTTCTCATTTTATTGTGTTTTTTCCTGTGCTGGACCTTTGCCTGGCGGAACCGTGACGGGGCTCAGGGCAGTGGGGGCTGCGGGCTCGGAAGCTGAGTGGCTTCTGCTGCTTCTGTCTTTAAAGAGTTGTGTATGCTGTGGGGCTGCCCCACATCCCGGCTGTCGGGGCTGGCAGTGAGCTCCTATACTCCTCAGCGTCCCTCCTTGTCACTGCCTCATAGCTGAGGCTTTGCTTTCAGGTCTTTCCTGAAGAAACCTAGTGCCAAAATGCGTTCTCTCTCTGTGCAGCCAGTTCCCCCAGGCACTGACCCCTCCAGCAGCCCGGCAGGAGCATGCGGCTGGGACGATACCGCCCTTGCCGGGCTTACCTGGGCTCTGGCAGGGTGCTGGAGCCAGACTCTCATGGCTGTGCAGAAAGAGCCGCAGCCGTAGGCAGTACAAGAGTGGGGAGACTTTGCTCATCACAGTCCAGTAGATGATGCCAGTGTTCAGATTAGCATTGATGCTTGTCTAAGCATAGTTGCAGTTTTTGAACAGGATTGCGCATTGTAGTGGTTTTGTTCGGGTCCACACACTTTCTCCACAATCTTTCTGCTGCGGTAGGCTACGGCAGGGAATGTTCAAGGAACCCTGCTAAGCCCAGGTAATGGGTGCTTTGAGCTATTTCCACCCAGGCTGGCATGAGATTTGTCTGCCCGTGCCGTACTGGAGCGTGCAGTTGGTTGATAACGGGTGGTTTGGAGACGAAAGCTGCTGGCATGCACGTCGGATTGCGGATGATCCCTCAGGAATGCATTCGGTGACCGTTTGGGGAATAGCTCAGGTGTGGCCACAACGTAGTCTGTAAAGCAGTAATTTGAATGCTTGAGATCTCTGGGAAGGAATGTGAATGCCTTTTCTAGCTCTTTGCCAGATAATTCTAACTACTGCTTCCTGATGACTCTGGCCTCGATGAATTGCACAGCTGACTTTGGGTGAGTGCAGCTCTCCTCAGTTGTCTAAAAACACTTGGCCAAGGTGAAAGCTGTTTTTCTTCAAAGGCTTTAGCTACAATAGCAAGAAAATAAAAACTTCTCCAGTTTGGGGGAGACCTGGCCCTCTTTGGAAACCTGTAGCTGGATACCCTCCTGTTACTCTCTACTGATGTGTAAAAGCAGCTTTGAACAAGAAGCGAGGACTGTTGGTCCCGAGTGGCTGATAGGTCTCCCTGGGCAGAACAGCTAATGTACTTGCAGCTGGGAATGAAGCTGGTGCTAATTATTTACTTAGAGATAGATTCCCTTTGCACTCAGTGGGGTTCGAATTGCAGCTGCTGATTCCTGGGCTGAGCTTTTGCTAACATCAGAGCTCACCTTTCTGTGGCAGCTGCTTGACTAGCTCCAACACGAGGCCAGCACTCCCCTCCTATTGCATTGTTTTCCCTAGAAAAATGTTGTTGCTCCAGCTGCCTTCCTATTTGTCTGTGGAACTTCCCGAGGGTGACGGGTTTGGGAGATCAAGGCTACTCCAGTCAGGTCTGGCTTTCAGTGACTTCCTTTCTAGAAATGCTGCTGCAGCAGCACAGCTCCTTTACATGGTTAGGCTGAGCTGCAGGATGGCTGTAATCATTTAAGACATGTCTATTTGTTTTTACAGCTTACTTGCATTGTGTTGGCTATTAAAAAAACAAATAAAATTTTAAAATCCTGAAACCTGAGAAAACTTGAAGCATTGAGAGAATGGAATGACTGTGATTGCTAATGCTTTTGCCATATCCCAGCCTCTGCATGAAGGGGTGTACAGCTCTATCAGTGCTCTGCCACCTGAGCTGGAGCCAAGGAGTAGCACAGGAGTCCTACTGTACAGTCCTGGATAAACTGGGCCCGTCCTGAAAAAACATTCTGAATGCCCTTTCCAAGAAAGACTTTCTGAATGAGCCTTGCAGTCCTCCGCTGGGTTGTAGGGCTGAGGCCCTCGGCACCTCTCCTGCAGGTGCACTGTCTGCTGAGATCACTACCTGCCCCAATGTGTTTTTCCCTGCAGGTTCTGAAGAACTTGAGACTTTCCTTTTGTTTCTACTGTTTAGTCTCTTTTGTGTTGCTGAACAAAACCAGGTCCATTGCAGGCCTTGGAGCTAAAGCGAAAAAAAGGAACTAGTAAAGGCTTTAGGTGGAGAACTTTTATGACCAGATTGGTCTTTAGGGCCTGGGGTGTTTAGGGCCAATTCTGAGCCAAGTCAACTGGGAAAACCTGACAGCTGCGTCTGCTGGATTTCTGGCATTAATAATGCCATCAGACCTCTGTTGAGTGGAGGCAGTGCCTGTTCCAGTTATTTAACTTCCAGGAACATTTTGGAAGCCATGTATTATAGCTCAGCTACTGCTGCTGTACTACAACCACATTTTAAAACCTTTTCAATAGCAAGCTTTTGGCATTCGATGTTTGTCCATATAAAATAAGTCTGCCCTATACACAGTGTTTGACCACAACCCTTTCTGGATGCACATTAGCAGCCCAGCCTCTCCTGCTGCTGTTACCCCTTGTTTAGTCTCTGCTCAAAGTCTTTTGCTAGTTTCAGGAAGCTTTTCTTCTAGGCATGAAGTGTCTTCACTTCAATGCAAAACTGACTGCATGTATGATCTACTGTAAAGAAGGCCATGAAGCACATAGGTGCTTTGTGCCATCCAGCAAAGATGGGAGTGAATGCTCTGAAAAAGGTGCTGTGAGAGCAGGTGACTTCACAGAGCCTTCTGCTCGACATGAGGTGGCTGCTGTGCTGCTCAAGTGTTAACAAGTGTTAAGTCTAGCTGTTTTCCTTGTCTGCTAGACTGAGATAATTGCAAATTCCTGGGTGCTGAGTGGCATGCTGCATGACAGGCACTGGGAGTAGGACGCCAGGAATGCAGAGCACAAGGGCTTTGCTCTTGGCTGAAGGGGCTGATCGACTCTACAGATTACTTAGCAGAGAAGAGAGGGGAGTTGAAGCTAATTTGGCACTGAGCTTGTCCCTAGAAACCCTGGTAACTGGCAATAGGAGTCAACTGATGTAGCTTAGAAACAGGGGAGTTGGGTGGCTGAAGCCTGGCAAATGGTTTTGGGGTGAGATCTGCCAAGTTGCACCCAAGCTTGCAGCAGGCAGGTCCTAGGTGCATATTCTGATGCTGCTTGGTGCCTGTTGGCACTGTTCTTGTGGCCACTGCTCACCCTCAGCCTGGTGTCACTGGTAGAGGCAGGATGGGTACCAAGCTGCCTTGTTGGGTAAAACTGCAGTCTTGGGCTGCTACAGTCAGACTGAGCAAACTGAAAAATGTGGTTTCTGTGCCAAGTTGCACTTTCACCAGGTAAGTGAGCTGGTTTGCCTCATGATGGCAAGATGTCAAGTGGCAATGCAAGTAAATAGATGAGCAGTGACATGTCTGCTGCCGTGGCAATAGGATCCAGTGCTGGCCTTGGCTACAGTTGTGTGATTTGTTTACAGGTTTGTCTCTGGTGGTCGTGTGTGCTGCAGTGCCTTCAGGGAGTTAAGCTATGCCAGGAAGGATATGGGTGAGGAGAGGATGGTGTTGTAATCATGGTCTGTTGGTACTTGCCTCGTGGAGAGTTTGGTGGTCTTGGCATATCCCAGCTGCAGGAGTACTGAGCGATCCTAACCTGTGTCTTGGGTAGGGTTTCGGTTAATGGCCAAGTACTTGATGCACACACTGTGGCCTGTAGTGTGCTAAAGGTGAAAGTATCTTGACTTGTGAGTCTGAGGACCTTATAAAAAACCCATTTTAGGAAAATAGTTGAAACCCAACTTTCTTCCCTAGGCTGTTGATATACTAAAGAGTGACAAAGCAAACCGTACGTTTCTAGAGGGAAAACTAGTGTCTTGTAAAACAGTAAATGTGTTGTCCTTTAACGCTTAGAGCTAGGTGCTTGAAAACTGAAAAAAGAAAATGTGTTTTCAGCCTGTGTACATTTAAGGGTTCTTCTGTCTAACTCAATGTTCTATTAACACATCATAAGGAGGTAGTCAAAATACACTTGCATTTTGTCTGCCACTTATCTGTAACTTCCCTGGAGGCTGTTTTCTGGAAAATATCCAGTGTGTCTTGGAAGCAGATTTCTGTTTCTTGGAAATATGACACTTAATCCTTGCCCGTGAAAATAATTTTTGATAGATTGGCAGTAGACCTCTTTGCTGGAGGTGGCCTCAGCTTTGGAGAGTGCTTGGTCTCCTCAGGACCTTCTGTTTCAGTAGTTGGACTGCTTGTCTAATGGAAAAGGGCCTTTGCCTGAGCTATGAGTTCCAAGTTACAGGAAACTTTAAGGTAGCTTACACAGACTGTTCTTGCATTCTTTTACATATGAGCGGAAACTTGTAAAGTGATCAAACTTCGGTAAAATTACTTGGGGCCAGTTAGACTAATGTGCTAAACAGCTCTTTCATTTGAGGCACTGAAGGCTATGCCATCTATTCAAGATGGACTGAAATCTTAACTGCTCCATATTCTAATGCCATGTCCTGTATTGACTTACATGGGGATGTTTAAACCTAAATGGGTTAGGATAACTCTTTTCTAGCCTACAACTGTAATCTAAGAATGTGGTTAGCCTTGTGTGTGGTCATGCTGCTATGTTGCCAGCATTGTTCTGTGTCTGCTCCAAGCAGTGGGAAGTAAAACAATGGTCTCTGAATCCCCCAGGCTGCAGAGGAATTCTGTTTTCTCTCTGCCCCTCAGAAACAGACTTTGATGAGCAGCTAGTTCAGGTCCTGAGCAAGGGTCTGCTGAGTTTAGACCGCTAGTGCATGTTTAGCAAGCACACCAGAGTGAGTGTGTTGCAGGTGATGCTGGAGTGAACTCTGCTGTACTCTGACACTTGCCAGGTCCCTGCCACCAGCATCAGGTGGCAGGAAGGCCCTGTCTTCCTTGACTGCCTGGCATGATAGTGAGCTCATGAATATAGCACCTGACTTGTAAGTCATTACAGTAAGAAAGACACAGAGCTCAATGCCCTGGTGTTTGGCTCTGTCTGGTGTGGTACCAGTGTGCCTGATGAGCTTGTCACAGTGGCTCTTGTTTACAAAGCATTGAGCCTGGCTCTGGCTGTTGGTGAGGTAGCCAGGCTTTCTGTAGACAAACTATAGGTGCCTGTAAGGTTTTCTTGCCTTTTGTGTGTCCTCTGGTAGTACTGTGGGTCCTGTTCAAGAGTACCCACCCATGGGGAGAAGAGTGCACCATGGTAGTGATGGGCACACATGGTGGGTGGAAGTAGGTGAGGATGGGTAGCTGCAATCAACTTGGATGTGGCAAGAAAAACGGAATCGGATATACCAAGTGTGTCTCTGCCGGAGGAAGGAAATGCTGTGTAGCTGAATGTTAACTGCTGCGGGAAGAATCCAGCTCAAAATAAATGTAGAAAAGACTAAGGGAAGGCACCACCTACCCTTGTAAGGAGATCTGAGTAGTCTGCTACAGCCTTCGCTATATGGCACTGCTTAATTTGTTGCAGGCTGAATTCCTGCTGATGGTCAAGGAGTGGTGGTGGTGGAACAGTATGTGTCTTTACATTGTGTTTGGAGGAATAAGAGTAGCAGTTTCATGAAAATACTGTGTCTGAAACTTGTGCTAGCTGCTTATGTATCTTGATTTCAACTGTAGTTGTCTGTTTGTGTGTGTGTTAAAAGTGGATACTCAACAACCCTCTTGCAACCACCCACTGGGTGGGGTGGCTAGAGCTACCCTTGCTCTTCCTGGGAACTTGACCTCGGGTTCAGAGTTGAGTCAACTGAGATCTGAGGTTCTGTGCAATGGACTAAGCAAGCTCTGCCTGTTTATTTGGATTTGTGCAATGAAACTCTAGTGAGTTTTTTCCCCCTAGGTCCTGCTTCTGGAGACTTGGCACAGATTTTCTTTCCCCACAAGGCAAAAGTTTGTGTAGTTGCATTCCTGCCTGTTTGTGTTCCTCCTGAGGAAGAACTAGTGCTCTGTAATCTAGTAGGGAGGACTTTCTTCTAGGTCATCATTAGGAGATAAATCCCAGTTCTGTACTCAAAAGCCTTGCAATAAGTGTATGCCGTATCTTAACCAGATGGTTCTCTGGGTTCTGATGTGGTCTGTAACCTGTCTGTGAGCCTCCCTTGGCTCTGTCCCTCCTGCAACTAACCTTGAATTTTGAAGATGCCTACACAATATCTGGTACATCACAGTGAGGATTGGATCTACTGTGGTGGGCTTTGGGTTTACCTAATGGATTGCAATTCCTTGTGTAAGCACTTTTCTGCTGTAAGCAGTTGAAGTCAAACATCCATACAGAGATGTATGCAATGTCTAGTTTGTACTGTGCTTGTACATGGCAACTGGGATACAGCCACTGCAAGAATAAACTGGATTTTTTGTATTAGTGAAAACAAGCTAGGCCACTTCAAACAGCAGCCAAATGAAGCTTTGCCCAAGTTCCTGGGGAAGCAAGGGGTTGCCTGGCACATCCTCCCTTGTGGTGAGTAAGGCACCAGACCCTGGGAGTGGGTAGAGGGTGGAGCAGCTGAATCCTGTCTCCCCTGGTGTGATGGGTTCAAGTTGTTTGGACCTCCTGCTGCCCTTGAAAGAAAGCAGCCATGTCCCTCTAAAGTGTGAGTGGCCACACAAGCAGCTGCACTGTCTGGTTACTAGTGGGATGCTTCCTCTGAGTCCGGTGATGGTCCTCTGCTGTTCCTTACAACCTGGAGAAGTAGACAACAAATCTAATGGGAAGGAACCAATAAATACAGAAGGCAGTCTCTTACTTTAAAATGTAAATTCAGCAGATATTTCAGAGTTAATTTCTCTGGGTCACTGAAATGTAGCAAGTTTTACTGATCAGGCTGGTGAGCTGATAGTGGCAGAGCTTTGACCATCCAGGCTGGGGTGTTTCTTACAAAGGGACAAGGGGTTTTCATCTAACAGCAGCAGCAGGTTGCATAAACTTCCCTGCCAATGTTACCCAGTAACAGCACAAAAATGACTGTGGGCTGCAATGACATCATGGGCTGTGGCTCCTTCTCCCTTGCTTCAGGCCATGCTGTAAATCATGACGCATTTATTTGTCAGAGCATTGAATTACTCGGGCATGAGCTGGCCAGGCTGCATGGCAGCCCAGTTCCCAAATGGTGGGTCCTCTGAGGGCGAGGTGGGCACAGACTGCCATGCTGACCCCTGCCTGCTGAGAGGGGCGGATTGGGCAATGGCTGTCACAGCATCGTGTCCCAGTGTCGCATTGCTGTGGGTAGTTCTGGCATGGTGTGGGTGCTGTGCTGAGCAGACTGTCAGCCGCCCTCTACTCTCCCCATGCTGCTGGGGTGGCTCTTGCTGCCTCCTGCTTGCCTGGGTGGGGTGCAGGCGTTTGCGACACTGGCCACAGCCCTCTGCGTGGCTGCTCTGCTGCAGAGCAGCAACTGAAGGCACTGGAGGCAACTGCTAGCCCACAGCCGGTGTGCTTCCGCCCACTTTTTCTGCTGAAATCTGGGGGTTCAGCTTTTTGTACTGAAACCTGTGTGATGAGCTCTGGGCTGAGCCATTACGTGCTGCTCTGAAATGCCAGCTCCTGTCCTTTGCATTGGTGCTGTGAGCACATCTGGACCTGGGGGCTGCCCCAGCCTGACTTGGGAGTAGGAAGCTGGCTGCTGCTCTCCTCTGCGGCTCACTGCCCACGGCAGTTTTGGGCAACCCTGTGTGCTTGTGGCTGCCTACTGGTTTTGATTAGCTGTGGCCTCTCTTGTAAGGAGACAATGTATTCTGTATTTCTGAGCCTATATTAAAGGGCACTGTCATGGTTGGTGGGCCCAAAGTGAGCAACTGGTGAGCTATATTGTGTACACGTCTGCTCTGGGGCCCTGCAGGAGAAGGCACAGCGTACAGAGCTGTGCTGAGCAAACACCCATGATATGTGCATTTGAAGGTTATTCAAACACAGAAGAGGAAATACTGTTCCCCTCGGCTAGATACTAACTTGCTCTATCTGTGTTTCCTTTAATTGGTGTAATTAACTGTTTTGCATTGCCTTTTCTCACAACAACCTTGCAGCAGTAGGCGCAGCCGTTTTAGTGGACTTTCCATAGGCAAATAACTGGCAAGCCAGGTCTTGGAACTAGTTTAGGTCTCAGTGCTAAAACACTGATGAGTACATCTTGGAGGTGAGCTTCACCTTTGTGCAGGTGAAGATCCTCCCTGTGTTATAATGTGAGTGGTAGGAGCAGGTTTCCCTGGTCTCGGACTACAGGAGCAAAGAGCCCAACCTGGGGTATATGTGCAGGGCCCTGCATTTGTCTTTGATGCGTCTTCCACACTGGGAACTGGCAGTATAATAAATACACCTTGTATCTGTCATGGTGCAAGACACAAACCTTGGATTTATCTCTGCTTTTGATCCTTGCTACAGAACAGGAAATGCTGGCTTGCTAGACAAAATTGGTGTCTAACTGTCATCTTGAATAGTGCAAGATACCCCATGTTCCCTCACCATCACAGCTAGACGGTGAATTTCTGTAGGGTTTCTCTGCAAAACTAGAAGTAATTCTGCTTGTTGGTCTCCCAAATAATCTGAAGTCTAGGCATCTTTGAGCCTCCTCCAGCACCTGGATGTTCCTGAAGGGCTGCTGTTTGGTGGTGTCACTCTAGTTGCAGTGACTCTCTGAGCAGTTATCACTTGCTCAGATATGGCTTGTTATGAAATTTCCTTGTGGGGGACAAGTTGGTGTCTGAGCAGACTTAAAATACCACCTGTGAGAAGACTTGGGATGTTAATCGTGTTGTTTCAGCTTTGTTCCGGCTGTTGATTACCAGTATGGTTGCATGCAAATATCTGATAGCTCATGTAACCGCTAGAACCAGATCAATGATCTAATTAAAAGTCAAATAGAAACAGCTTTAGTTGTCTCTGGGGATTATTTCTTTTGGTAACTCTTTTAGGCATGTAGTAAAAATGCAGCTATGAAGAAGTAGAAAAGTAGGCTGGTGACTGCCAGGATAATTTATGGTGACGCTTGAAAGGGCAGTCACTTCTGGTGCTGCAGCCTGAGTTCACCAGTGCTGGACACTGCTACTGTCAGAAGTCAGGACAAAGACATGGAGGCTTTTAAACTGGGACCGCAGGACCCTCTATAGTGGTGTCATCTTAATGCTCTCAGTACTTTGTGATCATGTATTCCTGTGCTATTTAGTGCTGTCTGATTTGAGTTCGGTGCTCTTAGCAGAGGATGCAGCATGAGTGCTGGACACTTGAACAGTGACATCGAATGTGGGTGATCAGAGGGAGGAGGGTAACATGCCACAGCCCAATACAGCTGCTTTGGAGAAGACCCCAGCTGGCAGAGGTTGCTGTGGGTTGATAAACCAGCTCCTGTACTAATAATACTTCTCTGGCCTAACCTGAGTGCTGAACAGGAGCAGGGATTGCCAGCTCAGTCAAGGTGCCAGTGACCAAGCGAGTTATCTACTTGGTGGGGGGCCACAAAGTCAGGTGACCCAGGGGTGCCTGCAGATCCCCAGGCTGCAGTGTGCCCTGGGGCTCCCCAGAGCCATGCAGAAGCAGGTGCAGCTCCCCGGTGGCCAGTTGTGTTTTTTGCATTCAAAAAACATAGAAGAGCCTGAGATAGTCTTTTAGTGGTCCAGCTTCTCTCCAGTAACGTGAGTGAAGAAACACTGATTGCATTCAGCTCACAGCCAGTGTACAGCAGGGTGGCTCAGCACTGCCCTTGGTGCTGTCACACCGGATGATCCGCGGCTGCTCAGTGAGCATTGCTGAGCATGCTAATGACTTGCATACATCTGCAGTTATAGGGATAGAAGCATGTGCAATACCCTGGACAAGGGTATTGCAAAGACCTTGTCCCAGAGAATTAACTGCATTGCTGCTGGGATTCTCACTGGAGTATATCCCAATGTACTGCTTTCTGGAAGGAAGCAGTTTGGAGCTACTCTGCAAGGGCTGTCTCGTGGAGGAGGTTTGCTTTGCTGTGAAAGCACCAGGGGCAGCAGATTTGAGTGAGGAGCTGCTAGTTTAGGCCCTGTAAATGGTGGAGATGTCAGGGATTTCCTGCGTGGAAAGCTCTGCTGAATGACTCTTGACTCAGAGTGAAGCCCTCTGAAGTTAGTGGCATAAAATCCTGGTTAAACAAAGCCACTTCAAATTTTGCTGTGGTTTTGTAGCCTAGCTCTGAGTTCAGTGTTTGAGTAAAGAAATATTTCTTCTGATATAGATAAATAACTGAAGAAAATTATGTCCCTTTGAAAGGTTTTAATTGCAAAGAGAAAAAATGAACTGCTTGACACATAGTACTGCAGCTATTGGATGAAAGCACTGCCTAAGGCAGAGGAAGCTCAAATATTTTAATTAACCAGCTTTATTACTTAAACATAGGCTTTAACAAGCTGTAGAGTATTTCTTACTTTATCTGTAAGAAAAGTAACTCAAACTTCTGAAGCAGTATCTGGTTAGCAAGGGTATCAAAGCTCAAATGAAGAAGCTGAAAGAAGCAGCCCAGACTTCCTCTGAGAGTAAGATAAACGCCTGTGGGGCTCATGTTGTGTCTGGATGGAGGTAATGGTATGCCAGTAAACATTTTTCACGGTGAAATGGAGGAATTGCTAACAAACGACGTTGTCTAACACTGCCGCAAACCTGGTAGGTAACTGGAAGAGGTATGGGAGATCAGACAGAGCAGCATAGCTTGTGAAGTTGCTGCAACTATTCCAGCTCTAGAAGAATTGCCCCTAGAGCCAGTGCTCTGTATTTTTAGTGTTGTTTTTAAAATGGGGAATACAATAGGCTTGCAAATGTGAACAATGTGAGACTGCAGATTAAAAATGGGATCTTGCAGCTGGTGAGGATTTGGGTAATTGCCTGCACCCTTCTTGGTCAGCATGTGTGTGGTGGAGTGCTGTCCCTGAAGACTAGGGAGAGACCTGCAAGCTTGTGAAGTTTGGAAAGGCTTGTGTGAAGCCTTTAGTTGGAGAACTTGAAGTCCAGCCTCTGGAGAGGAAAGGCAATATCCCTCTGAGCACTGGCTAGTTTGGAAACTGTCAGCAGCCAGAGCCTGTTACAGCTGAGCAGCTCCTGACAAAGTTAGATTAGGCTGATGGTGTCAAATGGGCAGAGTTGCCTCTGCCTCTTGCTAGGAGAGTGGGAGGATGGCCCCTGAGCAGAGCCCTGGCATGACATGGGACCCACGGTGCAGGAGGGTAGGTCTGGGGCCTGGGGCTGGCCAGCCCATGGCAGCTGGGGTGAGACTTGGACTACTCAGGGCCGTGAAGAACTCACACATTTGAAGCAAAGCTTTGCTGTGCAGGGAGTGAGTTTGAGTGGGAGGCGGCGGTACATGGTCTGCATGAGCGGGTGTCACACAGCTGGGGCTAATGTGTGCTCAAGCTGTACCATTAATCCCAGATGGTCCTCTTTAAGGTGCTTGGAGACCACCCGTGCAGACTGTGCCTCTGCAGATTCACCACCATGTTCCCAGTCATGAAAGCTCCTCTCAAAAGAGGTCTGTCTGATAGTGGCTGCCACAGTTGGATGAATTACCTGGGCCTCAAGCCAAGCATCTATTCCTGATGTTAGCGGCTTGTAGCTGAAACCGTATAAACACAGCGCTGTCGTGTGTGGGATGTTAAACACACAGGGCTCAAATCTACGCAGTGCAGGGGAGAGCTGTGTGTAATGTGCAGATGGAAGTGTGTTTATGGCTACGTTGCACAAGCCTACAAAAATGTGTTCAAACTTCATTGTTTCCCCAGAAAGAGGGCAGAGCATTTTTCCTTCAAGATGCAGCTGCACAACACTGAATATTTTTTACTTAAGAATTGGCGTTTCAGGAAGAAAGTGACCCCATTCCTTCTTGGAGAGGAGTAGTCATGGTTTCCAGTGGAGGGGGAGGATAGGTGTCTGTATGTGAAAGCTCATGGGGAATTCAATCTAGCTGGCTTGCACACAGAAGCTTGAAGACACCTTCATAATGGTCATGGAGAAGCAGCAGTGCCTTCCAGGCCGTGCATGTGTTTGTAGTGACTGTGTCCTGCACATCCTTGCTTGGTGTGCAGCTGCAGAAAGCAGCCTGGCTGTGTGTCACCCCCTCCTGATGGACACTCACCCCCTCCTCATGGACACTCACATGGCAATGCTGTGGTGATGGCTGGAGCTTGAAGACAAGATGATGGCTCACTTCGGGTGTTTCACATCATCACAGCTGTGCTGAAGGGCAGTGGCCTGGTGAGACAGTTCTGGTGTTGGTGTGTGTGAGTGTCAGGCTACTTCTGGTGCTGTGTGTTTGTGTTGAGCGAGTACTATGTGTGAATGTCAAAATTAACTGATGAAATTCACATTTGGAGGGTACCTCCAAAGTACCTGTTCCTGTCTGCACTAGGGGTACAATTGCACATGACATAGTTTAAGCTCAGCCAGCAACTCAGCCCCACGCATCCGATCACTCACTTCCCTGCAGTGGGATGGGGATGAGAATTGTAAGAGTAAAAGTAGGAAAACTCGAGTGTTGAGATGAAGACAGTTTAATAAGCAAAGCAAAACAAGGCATTTATTCACCCCTTCCTAAGGGCAGGAAGGTGTTCAGCCATCCATCGCATATAATGGTTACTCGGGAAGACAGGTGACATCACTCCAAATGTTTGCCCCCCTTTCTTCTTCTGGTTTTGTGCTGAGCGTGACACCATACAGTATGGGATATCCCTTGTGTCACTGGGGGTCTGCTGTCCCCTCCCAATTTCTTGTGCATCCCCAGCCAACTCGCTGGTGGGGTGAGAGGCTGAAAACGCCTTGACTCTGTGTAAGCACTGCTCAGCAGTAACAAAAACATCCTTGTGTTATCAACACAGTTTTCAGCACAAATCCAAAACCCAGCCCTATTCCAGCTACTGTGAAGAAAATTCACTCTATCCCAGCCAAACCGAGCAGAGCGTGTTAGAGTTTAATTACCTTTCCTGTTGCTTCTCAGGGAAATGGTTGGACAGAGATAGCTGACCTGCTGATACATTCTGGAATGACTCTGTCATTAAGCTGCAGAAGGCTGCAGAGCATCTGTAACATGGTACCTGGGCTTATATGCTTCAAAACAAGCCTTCACAGAGCAGTGCTGTTAGGTACTCAGAATCAGAGATGATCAAAACTGAGACAAACCACAAATCTTTTACAAAGCTAAAGGAACTGGCAGCGTACTTTCTGATGTGTTACTAACCCTAGACCACAAAATGTGCTCCAGTCCTCAGTACTTTGGTGCTGCAATGTGGAGTGGAGATGGGTTGAGCTGTGCAGGGCTGCATGAATGGGGATTTCCTTTGAACAGTCCTGTGCACAGTGATTCACAGTCAGTGTAGCAAATCTGGTTTCAAATGGAAAAATTGAATCTTGGTGTATGTTGTGGCCAAGGGTTTCCCCAAACAGTAATCACTTCTGATAATTTCTAATGTGTTGGTTTTGGCTTCACAAAGTCCATCCCTTGCAGCTTTTGTGCCTGGCATCTGCTGCACAGAAGATGTTAGACAGCCCTATCTGAATGGGCTCATTTATCTCGGCGAGATTTTACATGCTGTTTCATATAACTATCTTGACCTACCCCCAGTGTGTGAGTAAACATGCTGTTAGTAGCACAGAGGTCACTCTAGTGTCTGGAAACCTCTGGATTATTCGTCGCTTCTTTGGTCTTGCTGAGGCATCTTTTTTTTTTGTAGCCCTGTCTCTTACAACTTTCATCTGCAATGCCTGAGGTGCCTGAGAGTGGTGGACCTTCCTGTTCTCCCCTGCACAGTCCCCTGTAATGTTCCTTCAGTAATATGAGATACATCACAGCGCTAATGGCTTGTCACTTAATGCCTCTGCCACCCCCTGGGAGGTCTTTGTAAGAGCTAGACAGGTTTTTGACCTTGATGAGACCTGAAGTAACCTGTGAGATTTAAGATTACCTTAATCCTACAGAGATGGTTACAGAACTCTTACGCTTCAGAGACAATTTGTAGCTTTGTTGTGTCACTTGCAGTATTCTGCCACTACAGCTGTTTTTTTTCAGTTCAGCCTTTCTGATTGAGGCTTGGCTTTCTAGTTGTATATGCACAAGGGGTGCTGTGATGAGGTGCTTTTTTTGTTTACACGTGTGAATGAAGTGACCTTGAGTTGATTGGACTCCTAGAGATGTATTTTGTGCGAGGTGTAGACAGTTATAGGTTTGACTAAAATTTTATGTCTTGCTTAAACTGAAGCCTGTTTCCTGTGAATTGGCTAGTGGTGTTGCTGACTCAGACGTAGCTGTCTGCTCTGATGGGAAGGTGAAGCCTTCTTTGCCATGGCAGTAAATATACTGACTCCTGAGGAGCACAGACCTGGTGTAGGATCATTCCCTTTTCACTCCTGTCTCATGCCTGGAGGAGGGAGGTGTAGTTTGTGTCATGTCACTTGGTTTCAAAAGCTGAGCCAAGTGTTTCTCAGCAGAGTGTGGCAAAGGCAGGAGGATACCTTCTTCCCCCTCCCTCCCTCGTTTAACAGAAATCCAATTCTGGCATGTTCACTCCCCACTGCAGGGACTTTCCTTCTCAAATTATTCCTGGATGATTAGTCAGCACTTGAGTGCCTTGTGTTGTGCTGTCCCCATGGCTTCCTGGAGCTTCCCTCCACCTGCCTCTGAACCTGGGGTAGCTAGGGGTGTGTGTCCGTGTGGGTGCTATCCTGAAGCCCTTCTCTACAGCCCCATCCCATGCTGCCAGGTGCTGCCTGGGGGCTTTCCCAATCCACCTGCTGGCTCTAAGGTTGATGCAGTCAGCCTTGGCATGCTGCCAGCTCTGCTGTCCTGCAGGATAGGGGGTTGCTGAATCGACTTGAGCCCATGAGGAGCAGAACTGTCCCATGCAGGCTTGGGCTCCCTTTGCACACTGAAGCATGAAGGGGTTGCAGACCTTTTCCTGTTTTGCCACCCAGCTTCCTACTCATTCCTCCCTGGAAATGGATCTGTGCTGTCGAAGGGGTTGAATGTCAACTGCTGGTTCGGTGCAGGAAGCCTGCACTGTCTGTCTCCAGCATAGGCATGTGGGAGCCACGGTGTCCCAGCCACTCCTGGGGCCGGCAGCAGCACCGAGGGGCGTAGGGATGAACTCAGCAGTGAGGAATGTGCTTTGCTGGTGCAGGGGCCGTGCTCACAGGGCCCATTGTGGGGTGGTTTTGGCAGGGATGCCACGGCCAGCATTGTGCCGCGGCAGGCCCAGAGCCCATTGTGCTGCTGGCCGTGTGCAGGGTGGGAGCTGCAGGTGGGGCACGGAGGTTCCAGGAGTGGGGGAACCCCCTTGTGATGCCTCCTGTCCCCCTGCTGGGTTCTCAGCTGCACCAGTTCTCGAGGCGAGCCGGGGTTTTGGGGTCAGTGTGGCACTGGCGCGCTGCCCCGCCAGGCTGGCGAGGGGCTCGCTGGCTGCAGACAAAGCAGCGCTCATGGCAACTTGCTGCTCTACAAAGCCTGAACATTCAGATGCCTTCCTTTCTTCCCCACCCCAAAAGAATCTCAGATAATGGGCTCAACATTCCTGTATGTGGTTCAGCTGAGTATCTGTGCTGCAGTCCTGCAGCTGTGAGTGGGGACCTGCTTGGCAGGGAGCAGCTGGGTCTGAAATAGCCACTGTGAAAGGCAGCTCTTATTCTGTATTGCATCCTTGCTCACTGCCCATCCCAGCAGTGTGCCGGCAGCGTGGAGCCCTTCTGCTGCTCTCAGACAATATTCACAGCAAGGGTTGGATGTGCACTAACACCTGCCTGCAGCTCTTCCGGGACATAAGAGTAACACGTTTACCTTCTCGTATCCTAATTTGGGATGTGGCACTTAAGGCAGAAGAAACCTAGGTGTGTTCAGACTGAAAGTATTAAGGAATTTGATCATAAGCCACCCGCAGTTTGACTTTTTTCCCCACTCATCTTAACAATTCCTAATTTTGAAATTCTTGACTTCTCCTTCAAGCCTCGTTGCGTCATTTCAGTTTCTCTTGGAGAAGCTGGGTTGGTTGCCGTTGCTGTTATACTGCTGACTTAAACTTGCTTTGTGTTATGCCTTTCTCTTCTGGATGTGAGACATGAGTGATCTCTGGGTGCCTATTAAGGGCAGAGCTATTTTAATCTGTATTTTGCTCCTGAGAGCTCCATTGGTTTGATTATTTTTATTCTTCATTGTATTAAGTCTGTGTGATATTTTTTCTTGCCAAACCTACACTGAAAGGACTAGATTTGAACTTATTTTTCAGTTGCCAGTTCCACCTCATGAGATCCTTTCTAGAGGCCCAACATGCACCAATAGACAGTTCAGGGTGATGGATGCAACAGTGGCCTGAAGTTCTCTGACATGATTGGTTTCAAATCCAGTTAAAGTAAACACTATTTTGATAGTTTTAAATCCTCTGAAGTATAATGTTTAATATCTCAAATCCAAAGATTTGTCTCACAAAGGAATCTTACTGCTTTTTCTTTTATTTTTTTTTAATAACCAGTCACCCTGGTAAGCCTAGAAGAAAATGGTTTCTGTCCTTTGCAAAAAAATAAAACCATATGTTCTTTTCCATCCTCCTGTCCATGCCCAGATCAGCACTCAGTTGCTGTTCTTACAACCCTCCAGTGAAGAGTCATTCCTCCTCTGAAAAACCTACCTTGTAAAAAGCTTAGTGGATCTCTGAGTGTACATGGTGTATCACTTAGGCTTCCTGAAGATACGCTTCCTCAGGTGAGGAAATCCCTGAGGCTCATCAGTGAAGCTGAGGAGTGGCTGTGTCTTGGCAGGGTGTGGGAGCTCAGCTGGGAGCCAGTGAGCTGAAAGCTCGGGGATGTTCGGGTAAGCTGGATGCTGAGGAACAGCTGCCCTAGGGTCCCAGCACCGCCTGCAAACGCTGCTGAGAAGCAGAGATGCAGTGGGACTGGAGCATATCACAGCTGGAGGCCAGCAGGTCACAGCCAGGTATCCCCAAAGCTGGCCCAAGTTCAACCAGCTCTGTGCCATAGGCACAGCCTGTGCTTCCATGGGGTGAGTGGCTGCACACGGCGGGACACAAGCGATGTCCTGACCCTGAGGAGCTGGGATGTGGACCTGGGCTTAAGGGACACTGGAGGAAATGGTTGCAGTATGTTCTCAAAGCACAGAGGAACCCCTGTAATTGATTTAAAGACATACTATCCCTACAGAGGATGTTGCTAATGTCTTTAGCAGGCACAGTAAGCCTGTGAACACATACTGTATGCTTCAGCAAAGAATTTCCTTGGGCAGCTTGCTCAGCTCCGTCTCATCTGCATACTTCTGTTTGGCATGCAGCTCTGCTCAGTGTGGTGTTTTCTCTGTTCCAGAAGATTAAACCCTAATCATTGCTTAATTTTTCTGTCCCCCAGCTGCTATAGCTATTTAACAATAGGTGAGAATAACTAGAGGTGGGGAAGTGCTCAGACACTTAAAGACACTAAAATCTAAAATTCCTACAGTCTCTTCATAGCTGATCCATGATTGAAGTGAACTTTGTGTGTGCTATACAAAATTCCTTCCATGTCTGGAAATAAGGAGTAGGGGCTGTTGGTGAGACTGCTCCTTTGTTTTGTATTGAGAACCATGGATTTGGGTTCTCCCTCCATATAATGCATAGAACAGAAGTTTAAATATGGAAGAAATAAAAAATGAAGATGACTACTTTTTATAGAAGGTGGATGCAAAGATCAGTGCTGGTAGTGGTTTAACTTCTCTGTGTGAAAACCAATAGCAAAGCTTCTGAGATGGCTTTGTGAGATAGTGAACAAGCTGTATTGACTGTAGCCTAAGCTATAAAACTATTTTAAAAGAAAATTTACTACTCAAAAGCTGCTTTTTCAGTCCTTCATTTGTTTTGCAGTACTTCCACAGTCTGTATGACTTGCTCGATTTAGTGAGGAAGCTGTCTGCTTCGGTAGCTTATCTTGTTTCCACTAATTGTCCAACAGAGAATGACTTGCAGTCCTGCTGTAGGGCAGAGTTTAAGGAACATTGCCACACTTTGGGTAGTACTTATACTTAATCTGAATGCAAAGCAGACTTACATATGAGCAAAAGATACTAGTCACAAACTTGTTTATAATGCTTTTTTGGTTTTTTGCTTTTTTTTAAATTGTAGAATTATAGACCTAATAAAGGTCATGTAGTTCAAGCCATGTGTTCCAAATAGAATTTAAGGATTTCTACTGGAGTAGATAAATGTGCAAGCTTCAAACCAGTGCCAGATTTCAGTTCTGGCACTGGCTCCTGGGGCAGCTAGAAGCACAAATGCAGAGGACCAAGCACTGGCAGTTTTCCAATTGGTAGGTTGGGTTGGGAAGTTTTTTGTGGCTCCAGCCATAAAAATGACACGCATTTGTCTCAAAGTGGTCACACTGCTGGCTCAGACTAGTCACATTGCTAGCTGAAGCCCTGGCACTTTAACATCTTTCTTTTTGCTTTGAGGAGTGTGATTTTAGCAGTCCAAGTGTAACATATCGTATTAATATTTAGTATAGAGCAACAATTATAAATCAGTTTGAGCAGTTGAAACCTGGTTGCTTTTCAAGACTGAGACTGGTGGTATGTACTGCTGGCCTATGGAATTGCCATAATCCATTGTTTGGGCTGGTTGCCACGTAGTTAATAGGATAATAAAAGTGGAAGAATTACAATCTAGACTCAGAGGTGTGATGGGGGAAGCAAATGAGCTCTGTTGAGCCTGTTTTCCTCTTCACCCTACTAGGCAGCCACTTAATAGCTGACTAAGAAGCAGGATACTTCTACATAAAATTTAATGTTGTGGGCTATATATAGGCGCTTTTTTTTTTTTTTTTTT